>JAPZAG010001245.1:0-36133 GCA_027475135.1 Bactrocera correcta | reverse complement strand
TATTTAGCAATCGATATCGAAATGCTTCAAATCATTAGTTTAACATATTTAAGTTAATTAACCCTATTTATCTTCCTGAAGTCTACATCAAGCCTTAACGGCATAACGGCAGTGCATTTAGAAGAATTACGTAATCTTATATTTAGGTATAATCTTATATTTAGATATAAAGTCGATATATATCGAAATGTTTCAAATCATTATTTTAACATATTTAAGTTAATAAACCTTCTTCAACGCACTGAAGTTAACATAAAGCCATGGCGGTATAACGGCAGTGCATGTAGAAGAATTCCGTAATCTTATGTTTAGGTATAAATTAGATTTTGTTTTATATACCCATTTAGCAATTGATATCGAGATGCTTCAACTCATTAGTTTAACATATTTAAGTTAATAAACTTCCTTCAAAGAACTGAAGTTGGCTTAAAATCATGGCGGCATAACGGCAGTGCATGTAGAAGAATTCCGTTATCTTATATTTAGGTATAAAGTCGATTTTCTTGTATATACACATTTAACAATTGATATTGAAATGCATCAAATCATTAGTTTAACATATTTAAGTTATTTAACCTTCTTTATCTTACTGAAGATTACATAAAGCCATAACGGCATAACGGCAGTGCATTTGGAAGAATTCCGTAGACTTATATTTAGGCTTAAAGTCGATTTTCTTGTACATACACATTTTGCAATCGATATCGAAATGCTTCAAATAACTGGTTTAACATATTTAAGTTAATTAACCTTCTTTATCTTACTGAAGTTTACATAAAGCCATAACGGCATAACGGCAGTATATTTATATGAATTCCGTTATCTTATATTTAGGTATAAAGTCGATTTTTTTGTACAAACACATTAAGCAATCGATATTGAAATGCTTCAAATCATCAGTTAAACATATTTAAGTTATTTAACCCTCTTTTTCTTACTGAAGTCTGCAAAAGACAATTCCATAATCTTATATTTAGGTATAAAGTCGATTTTCTTGTATATACACATTTAGTAATCGATATCGAAATGCTTCAAATCATTAGTTTAACATATTTAAGTTAATAAACCTTCTTTAGCGCACTAAAGTCTACATAAAGCCTTAACGGGATAACTGCAGTGCATTTAGAAGAACTCCGTAATCTCATATTAAGGTATAAAGTCGATTTTCTTGTGTATACATATTTAGCAATCGATATCGAAATGCTTCGCATCATAAGTTTAACAGATTTAAGTTAATTAATCCTCTTTATCTTACTGAAGTCTACAAAAGCCTTAACGGCATAACGGCAGTGCATTTGGAAGAGTTCCGCAATCTTATATTTAGGTATAAAGTCGATTTTGTTCAATATACGCATTAAGCAATCGATATCGAAATGCTTCAAATCATTAGTTTAACATATTTGAGTTAATAAACCTTCTTTAACGCACTGAAGTCTACATAAAGCCTTAACGGTATAACTGCACTGCATTTAGAAGAATTCCGTTATCTTATATTTAGGTATAAATTCGACTTTCTTGTATATACTCATTTAGCAAGCGATATCAAAATGCTTCAAAATATTAGTTTAACTTTTTTAAGTTAATTAACCTTCTTTAACGAATTGAAGTTGACATAAAGCCATGGCGACATAACGACAGTACATTTAAGTTAATAAACCTTCTTTAGCGCACTAAAGTCTACATAAGGCCCTAATGGCATAACGGCAGTGCATTTAGAAGAATTCCATAATGTTATAATTTTATATTTAGGTATAAAGTCGATTTTCTTGTATTTACATATTTAGCAATCGATATCGAAATGCTTCAAACCATTAGCTTATCATATTTAAATAATTAACCTTCTTTACAGAAGCCATAACGGCATAACGGCAGTATATTTGGGTAATTTCCGTAATCTTTTATTTAGGTATAAAATCGATTTTCTTGTATATACACATTTAGCAATCGATATCGAAATGCTTCAGTTCATTAGTTTAACATATTTAAGTTAATAAACCTTCTTTAACTTTCATAACTGCAGTGCACGCAGAAGAATTCCATAATCTTATATTTAGGTATAAAGTCGATTTTCTTGTATTTACATATTTAGCTATCGATATCGAAATGCTTCAAATCATTAGTTTAACATATTAAGTTAATAAACATTTTTTAGCTTACTGAAGTCTACATAAAGCCTTAACGGTATAACGGCAGTGCATTTAGAAGAATTCCGTAATGTTATAATTTTGTATTTAGGTGTAAATTCGATTTTCTTGTATTTACACATTTAGCAGTCGATATCGGAATGCTTCAAATAACTTTTTTAACATATTTAAGTTAATAAACCTTCTTTAACGAACTGCATTTTATACAAAGCCATGGCGGCATAACGACAGTACATTTGGAAGAATTCCGTAATCTTATATTTAGGTATAAAGTCGATTTTCTTGTATATACACATTTAGCAATCGATATCGAAATGCTTCAATTCATTAGTTTAACATATTTAAGTTAATAAACCTTCTTTAACGCACTGAAGTCTACATAAAGTGTTAACGGCATAACGACAGTACATTTGGAAGAATTCCGTAATCTTATATATAGGTATGAATTCGATTTTCTTGTATATACATATTTGGCAAGCGATATCGAAATGCTTCAAATCATTAGTTTAACATATTTAAGTTAATTAACCTTCTTTAACGTGTTGAAGTTGATATAAAACCATAACGGCAGTGCATTTGGAAGAATTCCGTAATCTTATATTTAGGTATGTAGTCGAGTTTCTTGGATTTACACATTTAGCAATCGATATCGCAAATCTTCAAATAACTGGTTTAGCATATTTAGGTTAATTAACCTTCTTTAACTTACTGAAGTATAAATAAAGCCATAACGGCATAACGGCAGTATATTTGAGTGAATTCCGTAATCTTTTATTTAGGTATAAAATCGATTTTCTTGTATATACACATTTAGCAATCGATATCGAAATGCTTCAACTCATTAGTTTAACATATATAAGTTAATAAACCTTCTTTAACAATCTGAATGTGGCATAACGGCAGTGGATGTAAAAGAATTCCGTAATCCTATATTTAGGCATAAAGTCGATTTTCTTGTATTTACACATTTAGCAGTCGATATCGAAATGCTTCAAATCATTTGTTTAACATATTAAATTAATAAACATTTTTTAGCTTACTAAAGTCTACATAAAGCCTTAACGGTATAACGGCAGTGCATTTAGAAGAATTCCGTAATGTTATAATTTTATATTTAGGTATAAAGTCGATTTTCTTTTATTTGCACATTTAGCAATCGATATCGAAATGCTTCAAACCATTAGTTTAACATATTTAAGTTATTAAACCTTCTTTAACGCACTGAAGTCTACATAAAGTGTTAACGGCATAACGACAGTACATTTGGAAGAATTCCGTAGTCTTATATATAGGTATGAATTCGATTTTCTTGTATATACATATTTGGCAAGCGATATCGAAATGCTTCAAATCATTAGTTTAACATATTTAAATTAATTAGCCTTCTTTAACGTGTTGAAGTTGATATAAAACCTTAACGGCAGTGCATTTGGAAGAATTCCGTAATCTTATATTTAGGTATGTAGTCGAGTTTCTTGGATTTACACATTTAGCAATGGATATCGAAAATCTGCAAATAACTGGTTTAGCATATTTAGGTTAATTAACCTTCTTTAACTTACTGAAGTTTAAATAAAGCCATAACGGCATAACGGCAGTATATTTGAGTGAACTCCGTAATCTTATAATTAGGTATAAAGTCAATTTTCTTGTATATACACATTAAGCAATCGATATTGAAATGCCTTAAATCATTAGTTTAACATATCTAAGTTAATAAACCTTCTTTAACGCACTGCAGTCTACATAAAGCGTTAACGGCATAACGGCAGTGCATCTAGAAGAATTCCGTTATCTTATATTTAGGTATAAATTTGACTTTCTCGTATATATTCATTTAGCAAGCGATAGCAAAATGCTTCCAACCATCAGTTTAACATATTTAAAATAATTAACCTTCTTTAACGTATTGAAGTTGATACAATGCCATGGCGGCATAACGACAGTACATTTGGAAGATTTCTGTAGCCTTATATTTAGGTATATAGTCGATTTTCTTGTATATATGCATTAAGCAATCGATATCGAAATGCTTCAAATAACTGGTTTAACATATTTAAGTTAATAAACCTTCTTTAACGAACTGAAGTTAATATAAAGCCATAACGGCATAACGGCAGTGCGTTTGGAAGAATTCCGTAGTCTTATATTTAGGCATAAAGTCGATTTTCTTGTACATACACAATTTGCAATCGATATCGAAATGATTCAAATAACTGGTTTAGCATATTTAAGTTAATTAACCTTCTTTATCTTACTGAAGTTTACATAAAGCCATAACGGCATAACGGCAGTATATTTATATGAATTCCGTTATCTTATATTTAGGTATAAAGTCGATTTTGTTGTACATACACATTTAGCAATCGATATCGAAATGCTTCAAAACATTAGTTTAACATATTTAAGTTACTTAACCCACTTTTTCTTACTGAAGCCTGCAAAAGCCTTAACGGCATAACGGCAGTGCATTTAGAAGAATTACGTAATCTTATATTTAGGTATGAATTCGATTTTCTTTTATATACACATTTAGCAAGCGATATCGAAATGCTTCAAATCATTAGTTTAACATATTTAAGTTAATTAACCTTCTTTAACGTATTGAAGTTGATATAAAGCCATGGCGGCATAACGACAGCACATTTGGAAAAATTCCGTAATCTTATATTTAGGTATAAAGTCGATTTTCTTGTATATACACATTTACCTATCGATATCGAAATGCTTCAAATCATTAGTTTAACATATAAAGTTAATAAACATTTTTTAGCATAATGAGGTCTACATAAAGCCTTAACGGTATAACAGCAGTGCATTTAGAAGAAATCCGTAATGTTATAATTTTATATTTAGGTATAAAGTCGATTTTGTTGTATTTACACATTTAGCAGTCGATATCGAAATGCTTCAAACCATTAGTTTAACATATTTAAAATAATTAACCTTCTCTAACGTATTGTAGTTGATACAAGCCATGGCGGCATAACGACAGTACATTTGGAAGAATTCCGTAATCTTATATTTAGGTATATGTAAAGTCGATTTTCTTGTATATACACATTTAGCAATCGATATCGAAATGCTTCAAATCATTAGTTTTACATTTTCAGGTTATTTATAATAAACCTTCTTTAACACACTGAAGTCTACATAAAGTCTTAACGGTATAACTACAGTGCTTTTAGAAGAATTCCGTAATCTTATATTAAGGTAAAAAGTCGATTTTCTTGTATTTACATATTTAGCAATCGATATCGAAATGCTTCAAATCATTAGTTTAACATATTTTAGTTAATTAACCATCTTTATCGTATTGAAGGTGAGATAAAGCCATGGCGGCATAACGACAGTAATTTGGAAGAATTCCGTAATCTTATATTTAGGTATAAAGTCGATTTTCTTGTATATATGCATTTAGAAATCGATATCGAAATGTTTCAAATAATTAGTTTAACATATTTAAGTTAACAGACCTTCTTTAACGAACTGAAGTTGACATAAAGCAATGGCGGATTAACGGCAGTATGTTTAGTTATAAAGTCAAGTTTCTTGTACTAGCACATTTAGCAATCGATATCGAAATGCTTCAAATCATTAGTTTAACATATTTAAGTTAAATTACCTTCTTTAACTTACGGAAGGTTACATGAAGCCATGGCGGCATAACGGCAGTGCATGTAGAAGAATTCCGTAATTTTATATTTAGGTATAAAATCGATTTGTTGTATATACACATCGAGCAATCGATATCAAAATGCTTCAAATCATTGGTTTAACATATTTAAGTTAGTTAACCCTATTTATCTTCCTAAAGTCTACATCAAGCCTTAACGGCATAACGGCAGTGCATTTAGAAGAATTACGTAATCTTGTATTTAGGTATAATCTTATATTTAGATATAAAGTCGATATATATATCGAAATGTTTCAAATCATTATTTTAACATATTAAAGTTAATAAACCTTCTTTAACGCACTGAAGTCTACATAAAGCCTTAACGGTATAACTGCAGTGCATTTAGAAGAATTCCGTAATCTTATATTAAGGTATAAAGTCGATTTTCTTGTATTTACATATTTAGCAATCGATATCGAAACGCTTCAAATCATTAGTTTAACATACTTAAGTTAATTATCCTTATTTTTCTTACTGAAGTATACATGAAGCCATAACGGTATAACGGCAGTGCCTTTGGAAGAATTCCGTAATCTTATAATTAGGAATAAAGTCGATTTTTGTATATACACATTTAGCAATCGATATCGAGATGGTTCAACTCATTAGTTTAACATATTCAAGTTAATAAACTTCCTTCGAAGAACTGAAGTTGGCATAAAATCATGGCGGCATAACGGCAGTATATTTATATGAATTCCGTTATCTTATATTTAGGTATAAAGTCGATTTTGTTGTACATACACATTTAGCAATCGATATCGAAATGCTTCAAATCATTAGTTTAACATATTTAAGTTACTTAATCCTCTTTTTCTTACTGAAGTCTCATAAAGCCTACGGTATAACGGCAGTGCATTTAGAAGAATTCCGTAATGTTATAATTTTATATTTAGGTATAAAATCGATTTTCTTGTATATACACATTTAGCAAGCGATATCGAAATGCTTCAAATCATTAGTTTAACATATTTAAGTTAATTAACCTTCTTTAACGTATTGAAGTTGATAAAGAGCCATGGCGGCATAACGACAGTGCATTTGGAAGAATTCCGTAGTCTTATATTTAGGTATAAAGTCGATTTTCTTGTATATATGCATTAAGCAATCGATATCGAAATGCTTCAAATAACTGGTTTAACATATTTAAGTTAATAAACCTTCTTTAACGAACTGAAGTTAATATAAAGCCATAACGGCATACCGGCAGTGCGTTTGGAAGAATTCCGTAGTCTTATATTTAGGCATAAAGTCGATTTTCTTGTACATACATATTTTGCAATCGATATCGAAATGATTCAAATAACTGGTTTAGCATATTTAAGTTAATTAACCTCCTTTATCTTACAGAAGTTTACATAAAGCCATAACGGCATAACGGCAGTATATTTATATGAATTCCGTTATCTTATATTTAGGTATAAAGTCGATTTTGTTGTACATACACATTTAGCAATCGATATCGAAATGCTTCAAATCATTAGTTTAACATATTTAAGTTACTTAATCCTCTTTTTCTTACTGAAGTCTGCAAAAGCCTTAGCGGTATAACGGCAGTGCATTTAGAAGAATTCCGTAATGTTATAATTTTATATTTAGGTATAAAATCGATTTTCTTGTATATACACATTTAGCAAGCGATATCGAAATGCTTCAAATCATTAGTATGACATATTTAAGTTAATTAACCTTCTTTAACGTATTGAAGTTGATAAAGAGCCATGGCGGCATAACGGCAGTACATTTGGAAGAAATCCGTAGCCTTATATTTAGGTATAAAGTCGATTTTCTTGTATATATGCATTAAGCAATCGATATCGAAATGCTTCAAATAACTGGTTTAACATATTTAAGTTAATAAACCTTCTTTAACGAACTGAAGTTAATATAAAGCCATAACGGCATAACGGCAGTGCGTTTGGAAGAATTCCGTAGTCTTATATTTAGGCATAATGTCGATTTTCTTCTGCATACACATTTTGCAATCGATATCGAAATGATTCAAATAACTGGTTTAGCATATTTAAGTTAATTAACCTTCTTTATCTTACTGAAGTTTACATAAAGCCATAACGGCATAACGGCAGTATATTTATATGAATTCCGTTATCTTATATTTAGGTATAAAGTCGATTTTGTTGTACATACACATTTAGCAATCGATATCGAAATGCTTCAAATCATTAGTTTAACATATTTTAAATAATTAATCTTCTTTAACGTTTTGAAGGTGATACAAAGCCATGGCGGCATAACGACAGTACGTTTGGAACAATTCCGTAATCTTATATTTAGGTATAAAGTCGATTTTCTTGTATATACACATTAAGCAATCGATATCGAAATGCTTCACGTCATTAGTTTAAAAGACTTAAGTTAATTAATCCTCTTTATCTTACTGAAGTCTACAAAAGCCTTTACGGCATAACGGCAGTGCATTTGGAAGAGTTCCGTAATCTTATATTTGGTATAAAGTCGATTTTGTTCAAAATACGCATTTAGCAATCGATATCGAAATGCTTCAAATCATTAGTTTGACATATTTAAGTTAACAAACCTTCTTTAACGAACTGAAGTTGACATAAAGCCATGGCGGATTAACGGCAGTGCATTTGGAAGAGTTCCGTTATCCTATGTTTAAGTATAAAGTCGATTTTCGTGTATATACTCATTTAGCAATCGATATCGAAATGCTTCAAATCTTTAGTTTAACATGTTTAAGTTAAATTACCTTCTTTAGCCTACCGATGGTGACATGAAGCCATGGCGGCATAACGGCAGTGCATTTAGAAGAATTCCATAATCTTATATTTAGGTATAAAGTCGATTTTCTTGTATATACTCACTTAGCAATAGATATCGAAATGCTTCAAAACATTTGTTTAATATATTTAAGTTAATTAACCCTCTTTTTCATACTGAAGTCTACAAAAGCCTTAAAGGCATAACGGCAGTGCATGTAGAAGAATTCCGTTATCTTTTATTCAGGTATAAAGTCGATATTGTTGTACATACACATTTAGCAATCGATATCGAAATGCTTCAAATCATTAGTTTTACATTTTCAAGTTATTTATAATAAACCTTCTTTAACGCACTGAAGGTTATATAGAGCCTTAACGGTATAACTGCAGTGCATTTAGAAGAATTACGTAATCTTATATTTAGGTACAAAGTCGATTTTCTTGTATTTACATATTTGGCAATCGATATCGAAATGCTTCAAATCATAAGTTTAACATATTTAAGTTAATTACTCCCCTCTATCTTACTGAAGTCTACATAAAGCCTTAACGGCATAACGGCAGTGCGTTTAGAATAATTCCGTTATCTTATATTTAGGTATAAATTCGATTTTCTTTTATATACACATTAAGCAAGCGATATCGAAATGCTTCAAATCATTAGTTTAACATATTTAAGTTAATTAACCTTCTTTAACGTATTGAAGTTGATATAAAGCCATGTCGGCATAACGACAGCACATTTGGAAAAATTCCGTAATCTTATATTTAGGTATAAAGTCGATTTTCTTGCATATACACATTTACCTATCGATATCGAAATGCTTCAAATCATTAGTTTAACATATTAAGTTAATAAACATTTTTTAGCTTAATGAGGTCTACATAAAGCCTTAACGGTATAACAGCAGTGCATGTAGAAGAAATCCGTAATGTTATAATTTTATATTTAGGTATAAAGTCGATTTTGTTGTATTTACACATTTAGCAGTCGATATCGAAATGCTTCAAACCATTAGTTTAACATATTTAAAATAATTATCCTTCTTTATCGTATTGTCGTTGATACAAACCATGGCGGCATAACGACAGTACATTTGGAAGAATTCCGTAATCTTATATTTAGGTATATGTAAAGTCGATTTTCTTGTATATACACATTTAGCAATCGATATCGAAATGCTTCAAATCATTAGTTTTACATTTTCAAGTTATTTATAATAAACCTTCTTTAACACACTGAAGTCTACATAAAGCCTTAACGGTATAACTGCAGTGCATTTAGAAGAATTCCGTAATCTTATATTAAGGTAAAAAGTCGATTTTCTTGTATTTACATATTTAGCAATCGATATCGAAATGCTTCAAATCATTAGTTTAACATATTTTAGTTAAATAACCATCATTAACGTATTGAAGGTGAAATAAAGCCGTGGCGGCATAACGACACTAATTTGGAAGAATTCCGTAATCTTATATTTAGGTATAAAGTCGATTTTCTTGTATATATGCATTTAGAAATCGATATCGAAATGCTTCAAATCATAAGTTTAACATATTTAAGTTAACAGACCTTCCTTAACGAACTGAAGCTGACATAAAGCAATGGCGGATTAACGGCAGTGCATTTGGAAGAATTCCGTAATCTTATAATTAGGAATAAAGTCGATTTTTGTATATACACATTTAGCAATCGATATCGAGATGGTTCAACTCATTAGTTTAACATATTCAAGTTAATAAACTTTCTTCAAAGAACTGAAGTTGGCATAAAATCTTGGCGGCATAACGGCAGTGCAGTTAGAAGAATTCCATAATCTTATATTTAGGTATAAATTCGATTTTCTTGTATATACTCATTTAGCAATCGATATCGAAATGCTTCAAAATATTAGTTTAATATATTTAAGTTAATTAACCCTCTTTTCCATACTAAAGTCTACAAAAGCCTTAACGGCATAACGGCAATGCATGTAGAAGAATTCCGTTATCTTTTATTTAGGTATAAAGTCGATTTTTTTGTATATACATATTTGGCAAGCGATATCGAAATGCTTCAAATCATTAGGTTAACATATTTAAGTTAGTTAACCTTCTTTAACGTATTGCAGTTGATATAAAGCCATAACGGCAGTGCATTTGGAAGAATTCCGTAATCTTATATTTAGGTATGAAGTCGATTTTCTTTTATATACACATTTAGATATCCATATCGAAATGCTTGAAATCATTAGTTTAACATATAAAGTAATAAACATTTTTTAGCTTACTGAAGTCTACATAAAGCCTAACGGCAGAGCATTTAGAAGAATTCCGTAATGTTATAATTTTATATTTAGGTATAAATTCGATTTTCTTGTATATACACATTTAGCAAGCGATATCGAAATGCTTCAAATCCTTAGTTTAACATATTTAAGTTAATTAACCTTCTTTAACGTATTGAAGTTGATAAAGAGCCATGGCGGCATAACGACAGTATATTTGGAAGAATTCCGTAGTCTTATATTTAGATATAAAGTCGATTTTCTTGTATATATGCATTAAGCAATCGATATCGAAATGCTTCAAATAACTGGTTTAACATATTTAAGTTAATAAACCTTCTTTAACGAACTGAAGTTAATATAAAGCCATAACGGCATACCGGCAGTGCGTTTGGAAAAATTCCGTAGTCTTATATTTAGACATAAAGTCGATTTTCTTGTACATACACATTTTGCAATCGATATCGAAATGATTCAAATAACTGGTTTAGCATATTTAAGTTAATTAACCTTCTTTATCTTACAGAAGTTTGCATAAAGCCACAACGGCATAACGGCAGTATATTTATATGAATTCCGTTATCTTATATTTAGGTATAAAGTCGATTTTGTTGTACATACACATTTAGCAATCGATATCGAAATGCTTCAAATCATTAGTTTAACATATTTATGTTACTTAACCCTCTTGTTCTTACTGAAGTCTGCAAAATCCTTAGCGGTATAACGGCAGTGCATTTAGAAGAATTCCGTAATGTTATAATTTTATATTTAGGTATAAATTCGATTTTCTTGTATATACACATTAAGCAAGCGATATCGAAATGCTTCAAATCATTAGTATGACATATTTAAGTTAATTAACCTTCTTTAACGTATTGAAGTTGATAAAGAGCCATGGCGGCAAAACGACAGTACATTTGGAAGAATTCCGTAGCCTTATATTTAGGTATAAAGTCGATTTTCTTGTATATATGCATTAAGCAATCGATATCGAAATGCTTCAAATAACTGGTTTAACATATTTAAGTTAATAAACCTTCTTTAACGAACTGAAGTTAATATAAAGCCATAACGGCATAACGGCAGTGCGTTTGGAAGAATTCCGTAGTCTAATATTTAGGCATAAAGTCGATTTTCTTGTACATACACATTTTGCAATCGATATCGAAATGATTCAAATAACTGGTTTAGCATATTTAAGTTAATTAACCTTCTTTATCTTACTGAAGTTTACATAAAGCCATAACGGCATAACGGCAGTATATTTATATGAATTCCGTTATCTTATATTTAGGTATAAAGTCGATTTTGTTGTACATACACATTTAGCAATCGATATCGAAATGCTTAAAATCATTAGTTTAACATATTTAACATAATTAACCTTCTTTAACGTATTGAAGGTGATACAAAGCCATGGCGGCATAACGACAGTACATTTGGAACAATTCCGTAATCTTATATTTAGGTATAAAGTCGACTTTCTTGTATATACACATTAAGCAATCGATATCGAAATGCTTCACATCATTAGTTTAAAAGATTTAAGTTAATTAATCCTCTTTATCTTACTGAAGTCTACAAAAGTCTTTAAGGCATAACGGCAGTGCATTTGGAAGAGTTCCGTAATCTTATATTTGGTATAAAGTCGATTTTGTTCAACATACGCATTTAGCAATCGATATCGAAATGCTTCAAATCATTAGTTTAACATATTTAAGTTAACAAACCTTCTTTAACGAACTGAAGTTGACATAAAGCCATGGCGGATTAACGGCAGTGCATTTGGAAGAATTCCGTAATCTTATATTTAGGTATGAAGTCGATTTTCTTTTATATACACATTTAGATATCCATATCGAAATGCTTGAAATCATTAGTTTAACATATTAAGTTAATAAACATTTTTTAGATTACTGAAGTCTACATAAAGCCTTAGCGGTATAACGGCAGTGCATTTAGAAGAATTCCGTAATGTTATAATTTTATATTTAGGTATAAAGTCGATTTTGTTGTATTTACACATTTAGCAGTCGATATCGAAATGCTTCAATCCATTAGTTTAACATATTTAAAATAACTAACCTTCTTTAACGAACTGAAGTTAATATAAAGCCATAACGGCATAACGGCAGTGCGTTTGGAAGAATTCCGTAGTCTTATATTTAGGCATAAAGTCGATTTTCTTGTACATACACATTTTGCAATGGATATCGAAATGATTCAAATAACTGGTTTAGCGTATTTAAGTTACTAAACCTTCCTTAACGCACTGAAGTCTACATAAAGCCTTAACGGTATAACTGCAGTGCATTTAGAAGAATTCCGTAATCTTATATTAAGGTATAAAGTCGATTTTCTTGTATTTACATATTTAGCAATCGATATCGAAATGCTTCAACTCATTAGTTTAACATATTTAAGTTAATAAGCTTTCTGCGAAGAACTGAAGTTGGCATAAAATCATGGCGGCATAACGGCAGTGCATGTAGAAGAATTCCGTTATCTTATAAATAGGTATAAAGTCGGTTTTCCTGTATATACACATTTAGTAATCGATATCGAAATGCTTCAAATCATTAGTTTAAAATATTTAAGTTAATTATCCTTATTTTTCTTACTGAAGTTTACATAAAGCCATAACGATATAACGGCAGTGCATTTGGAAGAATTCCGTAATCATATATTTAGGAATAAAGTCGATTTTTTGTATATACACATTTAGCAATCGATATCGAGATGGTTCAACTCATTAGTTTAGCATATTTAAGTTAATATACCTTCTTCAATGATCAGATATATATGCATATAGCCATGATGGCATAACGGCAGTGCATGTAGAAGAATTCCGTTATTTTATATTTAGGTATAAAGTCGATTTTTTGTATATACACATTTAGCTATCGATATCGAAATGCTTCAAATCATTAGTTTAACATATTTAAGTTAATAAACCTTCTTGAACGCACTGAAGTCTACATAAAGCCTTAACGGTATTGTTTGGTCAGAAGCATGTCACTGTGCAAAATCGGATGACCGTGACCATGAATTAGGCTATTCACCTTTGTGAGAGCACCGCTTATGCATATGCACATCAATTCTTACATCCATATACATATGTTACGGTTTTCTATGATTTGTAATAATTGCATTTTTTGTATGTTCTCATTTTCGCTTACACTTCTCAAGCAGGTATATATATACATACACACAAACATACGTTTTCCATACCTACGCCCTCATAAGCATATACGCACAAGCTTACGTAGCTAATGAGAAAATTAGGCACAAGAAGGGATAAAAACCGGTGCTAGCATAACATTAAGACATTATTAGTGAAGCATTAGGAGTGTTAAGAATAAAATTAAATTATGTGTAAAACTTAAATTAAATAAAAATCAATTTGTTTAACTGGACATTAATTTATTATTGGGCTCCTACATAATTTGGCGACCGTGACAGGACATGTGTTCTACATTTAATATTTTCGATCAAGAAAAGCCAATAAATTAATGTCCAAGTTAATTTAAAATAATTAGTTTTGTGTTATTCTGGCAAGAGTTGGCTCTGCGTTTGTTCAACCAAACAGAATTTGCCCACATCATCTCATCATCAGAAGCTGTGTAGCGGTATCCAACAACGGATCATTTGAATTGTTGTACCCGGACAACATTCTGTGTGAGCGCAGATAGCAATTCTTGCCACACATCATCGTACTTGCCGCTGTAATCATACATCAGATTACACGTGGTTTTATTAACGTACGTTCGAGATCTTCTCATCAACATCTGTCGAAGTTACCGACGGTTCATCAACTCGTCGCAGTCTCCGTGCAAGATTGCGGGACTCATCACATAACCGTTTCATCGGATTGCAGATCTGCTTTTGCTACATCTACAATAACTGCATCGCATTCTTCACTGCTCAGGTACTCGTATATATATTCATTTCGTGCCTTCAAATGCCTAACAACAGTATAGCCAATGTGCCTAACATGGCTGATGAGGAACAATCGCCTTTGTCCTCGCTAATTCAAACGCGTTCAACGATTCTCCGCAAACTACATAGTATAAAGCAACGAATTGCTTGTGAAGAAGTCGATAGTGATACGCATGTTCTCGAATGTCGACTACAAATTGTTGAGTCCTACTTTCAACAAATTTGTGACGTTCAGAACAATATTGAATCTCTTTCTCCGTCAGACCAATCTGCAGCAGAAATTGAAGAAACGTACATTTCAATAAAAAATAAAATACTTTCGTTAATCAACCCCAGAAACCGCGTTTCTGAGTTGAACACTAGCATTTTCAACGCAACAACTTTTGGAAATACTAGCAGTTACCATAATCGATTGCCTTCACTCAAATTGCCTAAATTTGACGGCAAATATGCAGAATTTAAACGTTTTTTCCGCGCTTTTTGTAACATGGTGCATGATGATCCAACAATGCCAAAGGTGGACAAATTTAATTATCTTTTAAACTGTCTTTCAGGACCAGCTCTTAGCGTCATCGAACCCTTTCAGGTAACCGAAGAAAATTACCCGAAGGCTATACAGCGGCTGAAGGAAAGATACGACAACAACGTATTGATTTTTCAAGATCATATTACATCGCTTTTCAATGTTCCGGTTATGAAAAGATCTGACGCAGCAAATCTACGTAATATTATTGACACTGTTGCAGCGCTTCGAGGTTCATTGCTCTCGTTGGGCTCAGAAAGTGACATAATGAATTCAATGCTAATTCATATCGTCTTAACCAAAATTGATTCTGATTCAAAATCAGCATATAATCAGAAGCAAGAGTTTGACCACTTGCCATCGTGGGATGATTGCTATAAGTGGTTGAATCGTCACTGTCAGTATTTAGAAACCTGTTCAAACGGTGAAAACTCAAAGGTAACACAGCGAGATTATAAGCTACACGGTAAGAAAAATGCAAATTCATTCGTTAATGCGATGTCGACTTGTATACATTGCAATAATATAGAGCATAGCCTAAACAATTGTCCTTCATTTCTACAGTTGTCAGCTAAGATGCGTTTTGATTGGGTGAAGCAAGCAGGAGCTTGCATCAATTGCTTACGAAAAGGACACACCGTATCTAAATGTCCATCAAAATCTCGTTGCCGCGTATGTCATCAATCGCACCACTCTCATCTTCATTTTGCCACCGTTGGAACTACAAATTATCCATTTGCACAAGCATTAGAACTTAAAGGGAAAGACAATACACCTGTGTCATTTACTTTGCCGAATCCATCGCATCAGTCACCAACTAATCCATCGGTTTCACTCATCGCATGCACACGTAAAAGAGCGATATTACCGACAGCGTTAATTTACATACAGGATAAATTTGGAGTGATGCAGCCAGCTCGCGCGTTATTGGATTCATGTTCCGAATTAAATTTCATCACCGAAGAAACAGCGAAGCGATTGCAGCTTAAAAGGTTTTTCTCATATCAGGAAATCTCAGGTATTTCAGATATTCGTTCTAATTCAAAGTATGCAGTAAATGCGAAAATCAAATCTCGTATTGGAGATTTTACTTGTATGTCGGAATTCGTTATGACTAAACATATTACAACACAATTTCCGAGTAGTTTTATAAATACTTCTAAATGGAATATTCCTGAAAATCTTCAGCTTGCGGATCCATACTTCTACAAACCGCAACGTATAGATTTATTGCTCAATGCAGACATATTTTTTGAGAGCCTTCAAGAAGGCACAATTTCACTTGGAAAAGGCTTACCACGCCTTCAAAACAGCAAATTAGGTTGGATTGTAGGGGGCAATTTTGAAAAGCCTGCTGATTCCCGCCCATCCATTTGCAATGTCACACTAAATTCAAATCTATTGAATATCGATTCGATTCTCCAACGTTTTTGGGAAATTGAAAATTTCACCGAAAAGGAAGCAACATTGTCCGAAGAAGAACGTTTATGCGAAAAACATTTCATTGAAAACGTTCAAGTGAAAAATGATGGACGTGTACAAGTACGGTTACCATTTAAGGTTTCACCGACAATATTAGGCAACTCTTTCCATAATGCCAGGAAAAGATTTCTCGCTCTTGAACGACGTCTATCTAACAATAAATTACTAAAAAACATGTATGCGGATTTCATAAAAGAATATATTGAACTCGGGCACATGGTTGCCATAAAAAATTTTGATTTCAATAGCTCGCACTATATAATTCCACATCATTGTGTACTTCGTCCACAAAGTACTACGACCAAGCTTAGGGTTGTATTCGACGCCTCTGCGCGCACCACTTCTGATCATTCATTAAATGAAATACTCATGGTCGGAGCAACAATTCAACCAGAATTAATCATAACATTATTATCATTTCGTTTGTATCCGTACGTATTAACTGCCGATATATCAAAAATGTATCGGCAATTTTTGATTGACGAACAAGATCAACGATATCAACTCATTTTGTGGAGAAACGAACCTCATGAGCCATTACAGTTGTTTCAACTCAAAACTGTAACTTACGGTTTGGCTTCTGCACCATTCCTAGCTATTCGCAGTATATTCCATATTGCTGACGTCAATAAAGATGTCTTTCCTCTAGCATCGTCTGCTATTTGTGAAAGTTTTTATGTTGACGACTTGTTAACTGGTGCAGATAGCATAGACAACTTCTTCTTCTTCTTTACTGGCGTAGACACCGCTTACGCGATTATAGCCGAGTCAACAACAGCGCGCCAGTCGTTTCTTCTCTTCGCTACGTGGCGCCAATTGGATATTCCAAGCGAGGCCAGGTCCTTCTCTACTTGGTCCTTCCAACGGAGTGGAGGTCGTCCTCTTCCTCTGCTTCCCGCGGCGGGTACTGCGTCGAATACTTTCAGAGCTGGAGTGTTTTCATCCATCCGGACAACATGACCTAGCCAGCGTAGCCGCTGTCTTTTAATTCGCTGAACTATGTCAATATCGTCGTATATCTCGTACAGCTCATCGTTCCATCGAATGCGATATTCGCCGTGGCCAACGCGCAAAGGACCATAAATCTTTCGCAGAACCTTTCTCTCGAAAACTCGCAACGTCAACTCATCGGTTGTTGTCATCGTCCAAGCCTCTGCACCATATAGGAGGACGGGAATTATGAGAGACTTATAGAGTTTGGTTTTTGTTTGTCGAGAGAGGACTTTGCTTCTCAATTGCCTACTTAGTCCGAAGTAGCACCTGTTGGCAAGAGTTATCCTGCGTTGGATTTCTAGGCTGACATTGTTGGTGGTGTTTACGCTGGTTCCAAGAGACGAAATTATCTACAACTTCAAAGTTATGACTGTCAACAGTGACGTGAGTGCCAAGTCGCGAGTGCGACGACTGTTTGTTTGATGACAGGAGATATTTCGTCTTGCCCTCGTTCACTGCCAGACCCATTTCTTTTGCTTCCTTGTCCAGTCTGGAGAAAGCAGAACTAACGGCGCGGGTGTTGAGGCCGATGATATCAATATCAATATCAATTCTGACGGAGCTTTTTGTGTTGCTCAACGTCAGTTTACACAGCCGTATTAGTTTTGCGGGGATACCAAATTCAGACATCGCGGCATAAAGGCAGCTCCTTTTCGTGCTGTCGAAAGCAGCTTTGGAATCGACGAAGAGGTGGTGTGTGTCGATTCTCCTTTCACGGGTCTTTTCCAAGATTTGGCGCATCGTGAATATCTGGTCGGTTGTTGATTTACCAGGTCTAAAGCCACACTGATAAGGTCCAATCAGTTTGTTGACGGCGGGCTTTAATCTTTCACACAATACGCTCGACAGAACCTTATATGCGATATTGAGGAGGCTAATCCCACGGTAGTTGGCGCAGATTGTGGGGTCTCCTTTTTTGTGGACTGGGCATAGCACACTTAAATTCCAATCGTTGGGCATACTTTCGTCCGACCATATTTTGCAAAGAAGCTGATGCATGCACCTTATCAGCTCTTCGCCGCCGTGTTTGAATAGCTCGGCCGGCAATCCATCGGCCCCTGCCGCTTTGTTGTTTTTCAGGCGGGCAATTGCTATTCGAACTTCTTCATGGTCGGGCAATGGAACGTCTGCTCCATCGTCATCGATTGGGGTATCGGGTTCGCTTTCTCCTGGTGTTGTGCGTTCACTGCCATTCAGCAGGCTGGAGAAGTGTTCCCTCCATAATTTAAGTATGCTCTGGGCATCGGTAACTAGATCACCTTTGGGGGTTCTACAAGAGTATGCTCCGGTCTTGAAACCTTCTGTAAGCCGCCGCATCTTTTCGTAGAATTTTCGAGCATTACCCCTGTCGGCCAGCTTATCAAGCTCTTCGTACTCACGCATTTCGGCCTCTTTCTTTTTCTGTCTACAAATGCGTCTCGCTTCCCTCTTCAACTCTCGGTTCTATCCCATCCCGCACGTGTTGTGGTCGATCGTAACGTTGCGAGGTAGGCAGCCTGTTTTCTCTCCGCTGCGACACGGCACTCCTCGTCGTACCAGCTGTTCTTCTGCACTTTCCGAAAACCAATGGTTTCGGTTGCAGCTGTACGTAAGGAGTTTGAAATGCCGTCCCACAGTTCCCTTATACCGAGTTGTTGACGAGTGCTCTCAGAGAGCAGGAGTGCAAGCCGAGTAGAAAAACGTTCGGCTGTCTGTTGTGATTGCAGCTTCTCGACGTCGAACCATCCTTGTGTTTGTTGGCGTGCGTTTTTTGTTGCACAGAGGCGGGTGCGTATTTTGGCTGCAACAATATAGTGGTCCGAGTCGATGTTAGGACCTCGGAGCGCACGCACATCTAAAACACTGGAGACGTGTCTTCCGTCTATCACAACATGATCGATCTGGTTGGTGGTTTTTCGATCTGGAGACAGCCAGGTAGCTTGATGTATCTTCTTATGCTGGAATCTAGTGCTACAGATAACCATATTTCGGGCCCCGGCGAAGTCGATCAGCCTCAGCCCATTTGGGGATGTTTCCGCGTGGAGGCTGAATTTACCGACCGTAGTGCCAAAGATACCTTCTTTGCCCACCCTGGCATTGAAGTCGCCAAGCACGATTTTGACATCGTGGCGGGGGCATCTCTCATAAGTGCGCTCCAAGCACTCATAAAAGGCATCTTTGGTCACATCGTCCTTCTCTTCCGTCGGGGCGTGGGCGCAAATCAGCGATATGTTGAAGAACCTCGCTTTGATGCGGATTGTGGCTAGACGTTCATTCTCCGGAGTGAATGATAGTACTCGTCGACGGAGTCTCTCTCCCACCACGAATCCAACACCAAACTTGCGCTCCTTTATATGGCCACTGTAGTAAATGTCACAAGGAACTACTCGTCTCTGTCCTTGTCCCGTCCATCGCATTTCTTGGACGGCGGTGATGTCAGCCTTTATCTTTACGAGGACATCTACCAGCTGGGCAGCGGCACCTTCCCAATTAAGGGACCGGACATTCCAGGTGCATGCCCTCAAATCATAGTCCTTATTTCGTTTGCCATGGTCGTCATCAAAAGGGAGGTCACTCATCCGAGGCTTGTTGTTGTCTTTCATTGGGGGTGTTTTTTTACGTGGCGGGTCCCAAACCCAGCGCACAACCCTATGCAGGGGTGTTTCGCCTTCTCACTTTAGCTCGCCTTCAAACGGATGTTCTTAGGCTACCCAGAGGATACTTGGTCAAAGACCGGAAGTCGTGAGCTGCTTGAGTCATATGTAAAAGAATCGTTTCTGGCCACTCCCAAGTGAATGGCGATCAGAGAACTTTCCTCACTTGCGTGAACTTCTACACATGACCCCATCCTCCTGACAATAGACAACTTACAAAAACTAAAAATTGAAATCATAGAAGTTCTTCGTTCTCATGGCCTTTCTCTGACTAAATGGCACTCGAATTCTACACAATTATCTGACGCATCTTATAATGAAGTTGTCATTAAAGCAACTGAAGAAAACATTACCAAAGCTTTAGGCACGTCATGGAAACCTTTAGCTGACACCTTTTGTTATCGCTATGAATTACCAGATATGCAGTCAGTTACAAAGCGATCAGTTTTATCAATTATTTCCAAAATATTTGATATCCTCGGTTTATTGAGCCCCGTGATAATACGTGGCAAAATATTAATGCAAGAAATTTGGATTCGCCGATTAGATTGGGATGAAACACTACCACCCGATCTCCATAACATTTGGTTACAGATTGCAGCCGATTTAAACTTCATTAATAAAATAGAAGTTCCTCGTTATGTACAAACAACATTCAATTCTCGTTGTGAAGTTCATGGTTTCGCAGACGCATCGACGCGCGCATATGGGTGCTGCATTTATGTACGTTCTGTTATAAACGACACTTACAAAACTACGTTACTTATTGCTAAATCTAAAGTGGCACCGATTAAAGCACAATCGCTTCCTCGTTTGGAGTTATGTGCAGCACTGTTACTGAGTAGGACTTGGCAAAAAATCAAGGATAAGGTATTAAAATTTTGCACTAACATATATTTTTGGACTGACTCAGAGATCGTGCTAAAGTGGCTCAACATTCACTCGGCGACATTAAATTGCTTCGTTGCCAATCGAGTCTCTGAAATTCAGGAAATTTCAGAAGGCATTAACTGGAAACACGTACCAAGTGCACAAAATCCTGCAGACATCGTTTCACGTGGCTGTAGCGCTCAGGATCTTGTAAGTACGATTTGGTTCTCTGGAACAGAGTTTCTAATGAAAAATTCATCGGAATGGCCTGTAAGCAAGAAGGAGTATGACATTAAAATCCAAGATTTGGAACGACGGAAAGGAATCAACCTCAAGTGTAGCAAAAGCAGCAACGAGGGAAACATCATCAATATCATCATCAACCGCAGTTCATCGTACCACCGATTACTTCGCGTCGCTGCATATATATTTCGCATTTTCAACAAAGTCGCTGTTAACAATAAACTAACGCCAGCAATGATACTTCATCTACCGTTAGAAGAACTCGATCATACTTGGTGGCGAATCGTCGTAGCTATTCAGCAGATCGAATTCGCTGAAGAAATTGAAAGACTTCAAAAACAACAAGAAGCTAAATCGTTCGTACAGAAGCTGACTCCTTTTCTACATAAAATGAATCTCAACGGAGTGAGAGTTTCAGTTCTCAGAGTCGGTGGTCGTTTGTCAAAGGCACCAATTCCTTTTGACGCAAAATTTCCCGCACTTCTTCCAAAAGATCACCGATTTACACCAGCATTTACATGCTGGTCCAAAGGTTTTAATAAATCTCTTGCGTGAGCGAGTCTGGGTTATAAATGCTCGCGAAATCGTACGGAAAATCGTTCGAAACTGCGTGCTCTGTTTCCATTATAAACCTAAATTAATGGGTCAAATTATGGCGGATCTGCCTGCCAATCGTTTGCAAATGCAACGCCCATTTCTAGTTAGCGGCGTTGACTTTTGCGGCCCTTTCAGTACAACGTATCGTCTTCGTGGAAGAGCTCCATACAAAACATATATCGCAATCTTCGTATGCTTCGCATCCAAAGCCATACATGCAGAATTAGTATCCGACCTCTCTACTAACAATTTTATACTTTGTCTAAAACGTTTTGTAGGAAGACGCGGCATACCTCAACGCATTTACTGTGACAACGCCACAAATTTCGTTGGCGCTCAAGCAAAATTGAGGGATCTTCATCACCAATTCTTCAATCAAGCGGCTACTGATGACATCACTAGTTATAGCACCAACACTGGTTTTGAGTTTTGCTTCATTCCGCCTCGTGCTCCACATTTTGGTGGTTTATGGGAGGCGGCAGTAAAATCAATGAAATCCATTTTGCTAAAGAACATGTCAAACGCACACCTGACATATGAAGAACTTCAGACCGTCGTAATAGAAGTAGAAGCCATTTTGAACTCTCGTCCACTGACACCGCTTTCAAATGACCCCAATGATGGCGAAGCTCTAACTCCGGCTCATCTATTGATTGGGACATCATTACTGTCGATGCCAGATAAAGCTTTTAATATGAACACAGGATCGTCGTTAACGCAATGGCAGCGGGTGACGTATATGAAGCAGCGTTTCTGGGAAATATGGTCACACGACTATATTCTTAGCCTACAACAACGCTCGAAGTGGTTGAAACCGGAAGCCAACATCGAAATTGGTCAAATGGTCATCATCCATAAGTCCAACTTGCCCCCACAGCATTGGTCACTTGGGAGAATTATCAACATCGTCCCTGGTTCGGACGGCAAAGTGAGGGTTGTGGACATCAAAACTACAAAAGGGATTATAAGGAGAGCAGTCCATAAAATTGCACCATTACCTATTTCGGATTGAAATGCAAGCATTTCAATGGGGGGAGCATGTTTGGTCAGAAGCATGTCACTGTGCAAAATCGGATGACCGTGACCATGAATTAGGCTATTCACCTTTGTGAGAGCACCGCTTATGCATATGCACATCAATTCTTACATCCATATACATATGTTACGGTTTTCTATGATTTGTAATAATTGCATTTTTTGTATGTTCTCATTTTCGCTTGCACTTCTCAAGCAGGTATATATATACATACACACAAACATACGTTTTCCATACCTACGCCCTCATAAGCATTTACGCACAAGCTTACGTAGCTAATGAGAAAATTAGGCACAAGAAGGGATAAAAACCGGTGCTAGCATAACATTAAGACATTATTAGTGAAGCATTAGGAGTGTTAAGAATAAAATTAAATTATGTGTAAAACTTAAATTAAATAAAAATCAATTTGTTTAACTGGACATTAATTTATTATTGGGCTTCTACAGGTATAACTGCAGTGCATTTAGAAGAATTCCGTAATCTTATATTAAGGTATAAAATCGATTTTCTTGTATACATATTTAGCAATCGATATCGAAATGCTTCAAATCATTAGTTTAACATATTTAAGTTAACAAACCTTTTTTAACGAACTGAAGTTGACATAAAGCCATGGCGGATTAACGGCAATGCATTTGGAAGAATTCCGTTATCCTATGTTTATGTATAAAGTCAAGTTTCTTGTACTAGCACATTTAGCAATCGATATCGAAATGCTTCAAATCATTAGTTTAACATATTTAAGTTAAATTACCTTCTTTAACCTACCGAAGGTGACATGAAGCCATGGCGGCATAACGGCAGTGCAGTTAGAAGAATTCCATAATCTTATATTTAGGTATAAAGTCGATATTGTTGTACATACACATATAGCAATCTATATCGAAATGCTTTAAATCATTAGTTTTACATTTTCAAGTTATTTATAATAAACCTTCTTTAACGCACTGAAGTGTACATAAAGCCTTAACGGTATAACTGCAGTGCATTTAAAAGAATTCCGTAATCTTATATTTAGGTACAAAGTCGATTTTATTGTATTTACATATTTAGCAATCGATATCGAAATGCTTCAAATCATAAGTTTAACATATTTATGTTAATTATTCCCCTCTATCTTACTGAAGTCTACATAAAGCCTTAACGGCATAACGGCAGTGCGTTTAGAAGAATTCCGTTATCTTATATTTAGGCATAAATTCGATTTTCTTGTATATACACATTTAGCAAGCGATATCGAAATGTTTCAAATCATTAGTTTAACATATTTAAGTTAATAAAGCTTCTTTAACGCACTGAAGTTAACATAAAGCCATGGCGGCATGACGGCAGTGCATGTAGAAGAATTCCGTAATCTTATATTCAGGTATAAAGTCGATTTTCTTGTATATACACATTTAGCTATGAGGTCTACATAAAGCCTTAACGGTATAACGGCAGTGCGTTTAGAAGAAATCCGTAATGTTATAATTTTATATTTAGGTATAAAGTCGATTTTGTTGTATTTACACATTTAGAAGTCAATATCGAAATGCTTCAAACTATTAGTTTAACATATTTAAAATAATTAACCTTCTTAAACGTATTGTAGTTGATACAAACCATGGCGGCATAACGACAGTACATTTGGAAGAATTCCGTAATCTTATATTTGGGTATATGTAAAGTCGATTTTCTTGTATATACACGTTTAGCAATCGATATCGAAATGCTTCAAATCATTAGTTTTACATTTTCAAGTTATTTATCTTAAACCTTCTTTAACACACTGAAGTCTACAAAAGACTTAACGGCATAACGGCAGTGCATTTGGAAGAGTTCCGTAATCTTATATTTAGGTATAAAGTCGATTTTGTTCAATATACGCATTTAGCAATCGGTATCGAAATGCTTCAAATCATTAGTTTAACATATTTAAGTTAATTAACCTTCTTTAACGAATTGAAGTTGACATAAAGCCATGGCGGCATAAAGACAGTACATTTGGAAGAATTCCGTAATCTTATATTTAGGTATAAAGTCGATTTTCTTGTATATACACATTTAGCTATCGATATCGAAATGCTTCAAATCATTAGTTCAACATATTTAAGTTAATAAATCTTCTTTAACTCACTGAAGTCTACATAAAGTCTTAACGGCATAACGGAAGTGCATTTAGAAGAATTATGTTATCTTTTATTTAGGTATAAATTGGATTTTCTTGTATATACACATTTAGCTATCGATATCGAAATGCTTGAAATCATTAGTTCAACATATTTAAGTTATTAAACCTTCTTTAACTCACTGAAGTCTACATAAAGCCTTAACGGCATAACGGAAGTGCATTTAGAAGAATTATGTTATCTTTTATTTAGGTATAAATTCGATTTTCTTGTATATACACATTTAGCAATCGATATCGAAATGCTTCAAATCATTAGTTTAACATATTTAAGTTAATAAACCTCCTTTAGCGCACTAAAGTCTACATAAGGCTCTAATGGCATAACGGCAGTGCATTTAGAAGAATTCCATAATGTTATAAATTTATATTTAGGTATAAAGTCGATTTTTTTGTACTTACACATTTAGCAATCGATATCGAAATGCTTCAAACCATTAGCTTATCGTATTTAAATAATAAACCTTCTTTACAGAAGCCATAACGGCATAACGGTAGTATATTTGGGTAATTTCCGTAATCATTTATTTAGGTATAAAATCGATTTTCTTGTATATACACATTTAGCAATCGATATCGAAATGCTTCAGCTCATTAGTTTAACATATTTAAGTTAATAAACCTTCTTTAACGCACTGAAGTCTACATTAAGCCTTAACGGTATAACTGCACTGCATTTAGAAGAATTCCGTTATCTTATATTTAGGTATAAATTCGACTTTTTTGTATATACTCATTTAGCAAGCGATAACAAAATGCTTCAAATTATTAGTTTAACTTATTTAAGTTAATAAACCTTCTTTAACGAATTGAAGTTGACATAAAGCCATGGCGGCATAACGACAGTACATTTGGAAGAATTCCGTAATCTTATATTTAGGTATAAAATCGATTTTCTTGTATATACTCATTTAGCAAGCGATATCAAAATGCTTCAAATTATTAGTTTAACTTATTTAAGTGAATTAATCGTCTTTAACGAATTGAAGTTGACATAAAGCCATGGCGGCATAACGACAGTACATTTGGAAGAATTCCGTAATCCTATATTTAAGTATAAAGACGATTTTCTTGTATATACACATTAAGCACTCGATATCGAAATGCTTCAAATCATTAGTTTAACATATTTAAGTTAATAAAGTATCTTTAACTCACTGAAGTCTACATAAAGCCTTAACGGCATAACGGCAGTGCATTTGGAAGAGTTCCGTAATCTTTTATTTAGGTATAAAGTCGTTTTTCTTGTATATACATATTTAGCTATCGATATCGAAATGCTTCAAATCATTAGTTTAACATATTAAGTTAATAAACATTTTTTAGCTTACTGAAGTCTACATAAAGCATTAACGGTATATCGGCAGTGCATTTAGAAGAATTCCGTAATGTTATAATTTTATATTAAGGTGTAAAGTCGATTTTCTTGTATTTACACATTCAGCAGTCGATATCGAAATGCTTCAAACCATTAATTTAACATATTTAAGATTATTAACCTTCTTTAACGTATTGAAGTTGATACAAAGCCATGGCGGCATAACGACAGTACAGTATTTACACATTTAGCAATCGATATCGAAATGCTTCAAACCATTACCTTATCATATTTAAATAATTAACCTTCTTTACAGAAGCCATAACGGCATAACGGTAGTATATTTGGGTAATTTCCGTAATCTTATATTTAGGAATAAAGTCGATTTTCTTGTATATACACATTTAGCAATCGATATCAAAAATCTTCAAATCATTAGTTTAACATATTTGAGTTAATAAACCATCTTTAACGCACTGAAGTCTACATAAAGCCTTAACGGTATAACAGCACTGCATTTAGAAGAATTCCGTTATCTTATATTTAGGTATAAATTCGACTTCCTTGTATATATTCATTTAGCAAGCGATATCAAAATGCTTCAAACCATTAGTTTAATATATTTAAAATAATTTACCTTCTTTAACGTATTGAAGTTGATACAAAGCCATGGCGGCATAATGACAGTATATTTGGAAGAATTCCGTAGTCTTATATTTAGGTATAAAGTCGATTCTCTTGTATATACACATTTAGCAATCGATATCGAAATGCTTCAAATCATTAGTTTAACATATTTAAGTTAATAAACCTTCTTTAACGCACTGAAGTCTACATAAAGTGTAAACGGCATAACGGCAGTGCATTTAGAAAAATTCCGTTATCTTATATTTAGGTATAAATTCGATTTTCTTGTATATACATATTTGGCAAGCGATATCGAAATGCTTCAAATCACTAGTTTAACATATTTAAGTTAATTAACTTTATCTAACGTTTTGAAGTTGATATAAAGCCATAACGGCAGTGCATTTGGAAGAATTCCGTAATCTTATATTTAGGTATAAAGTCGATTTTCTTTTATATACACATTTAGATATCGATATCGAAATGCTTCAAATCATTAGTTTAACATATTAAGTTAATAAACATTCTTTAACTCACTGAAGTCTACATAAAGCCTTAACGTCATAACGGCAGTGCATTTAGAAGAATTCCGTAATGTTATAATTTTATACTTAGGTATAAATTCGATTTTCTTGTATTTGCACATTTAGCAATCGATATCGAAATGCTTCAAATCATTAGTTTAACATATTTAAGTTAATTAAGCTTCTTGAACACACTGAAGTTAACATAAAACCATGGCGGCATAACGGCAGTGCATTTAAAAGAATTCCGTAGTCTTATATTTAGGTATAAAGTCGATTTTCTTGTATATATGCATTAAGCTTTCGATATCGAAATGCTTCAAATAACTGGCTTAACATATTTAAGTTAATAAACCTTCTTTAACGAACTGAAGTTAATATAAAGCCATAACGGCATAACGGCAGTGCATTTAGAAGAATTACGTAATCTTTTATTTAGGTATGAATTCGATTTTCTTGTATATACTCATTTAGCAATCGATATCGAAATGCCTCAGATCATTAGTTTAACATATTTAAGTTAATAAAGCTTCTTTAACGCCTGAAGTTAACATAAAGCCATGGCGCCATAACGGCAGTGCATGTAGAAGAATTCCATAATCTTATATTTAGGTATGTAGTCGCTTTTCTTGGATTTACACATTTAGCAATCGATATCGAAAATCTTCAAATAACTGGCTTAGCATATTTAGGTAAATTAACCTTCTTTATCTTACTGAAGTTTAAATAAAGCCATAACGGCATAACGGCAGTATATTTGAGTGAATTCCGTAATCTTTTATTTAGGTATAAAATCGATTTTCTTGTATATACTCATTTAGCAATCGATATCGAAATGCTTCAAATCATTAGTTTAACATATTTATGTTAATAAACCTTCTTTAACGATCTGAAGTTGGCATAACGACAGTGGATGTAGAAGAATTCCGTAATCTTATATTTAGGTATAAAGTCGATTTTCTTGTATATACATATTTAGCTATCGATATCGAAATGCTTCAAATCAGTAGTTTAACATATTAAGTTATTAAACATTTTTTAGCTTACTGAAGTCTACTACATAAAGCCTTAACGGTACAACGGCAGTGCATTTAGAAGAATTCCGTAATGTTATAATTTTATATCTAGGTATAAAGTCGATTTTCTTGTATTTACACATTTAGCAGTCGATATCGAAATGCTTCAAACTATTAGTTTAACATATTTAAAATAATTAACCTTCTTTAACGTATTGTAGTTGATACAAACCATGGCGGCATAACGACAGTACATTTGGAACAATTCCGTAATCTTATATTTAGGTATAAAGTCGATTTTCTTGTATATACACATTTAGCAATCGATGCCGAAATGCTTCACATCATTAGTTTAACAGATTTAAGTTAATTTATCCTCTTTATCTTACTGAAGTCTACAAAAGCCTTAACGGCATAACGGCAGTGCATTTGGAAGAGTTCCGTAATCTTATATTTAGGTATAAAGTCGATTTTTTCAATATACGCATTTAGCAGTCGATATCTAAATGCTTCAAATCATTAGTTTAACATATTTAAGTTAATAAACCTTCTTTAACGCACTGAAGTCTACAGCAAGCCTTAACTGTATAACTGCACTGCATTTAGAAGAATGCCGTTATCTTATATTGAGGTATAAATTCGATATTCTTGTATATACTCATTTAGCAAGCGATATCAAAATGCTTCAAATCATTAGTTTAACTTATTTAAGTTAATTAACCTTCTTTAATGAATTGAAGTTGACATAAAGCCATGGCGGCAAAACGACAGTACATTTGGAAGAATTCCGTATTCTTATATTTAGGTATAAATTCTATTTTCTTGTATATACACATTTAGCAATCGGTATCGAAATGCTTCAAATCATTAGTTTAACATATTTAAGTTAATAAACATTCTTTAGCTCACTGAAGTCTACATAAAGCCTTAACGGCATAACGGCAGTGCATTTAGAAGAATTCCGTTATCTTATATTTAGGTATAAATTCGATTTTCTTGTATATACACATTTAGCAATCGATATCGAAATGCTTCAAATCATTAGTTTAACATATTTAAGTTAATAAACCTTCTTTATCGCACTAAAGTCTACATAAAGCCCTAATGGCATAACGGCAGTGCATTTAGAAGAATTCCATAATGTTATAATTTTTTATTTAGGTACATATAAAGTCGTTTTTCTTGTATTTACATATTTAACAATCGATATCGAAATGCTTCAAATCATTAGTTTAACATATTTAAGTTAATAAACCTTCTTTAACGTCTTGAAGTTGATAAAGAGCCATGGCGGCATAACGACAGTACATTTGGAAGAATTCCGTAGTCTTATATTCAGGTATAAAGTCGATTTTCTTGTATATATGCATTAAGCAATCGATATCGAAATGCTTCAAATAACTGGTTTAACATATTTAAGTTAATAAATCTTCTTTAACGAACTGATGTTAATATAAAGCCATAACGGCATAACGGCAGTGCATTTGGAAGAATTCCGTAGTCTTATATTTAGGCATAAAGTCGATTTTCTTGTACATACACATTTTGCAATCGATATCGAAATGATTAAAATAACTGGTTTTGCATATTAAAGTTAATTAACCTTCTTTATCTTACTGAAGTTTACATAAAGCCATAACGGCATAACGGCAGTATATTTATATGAATTCCGTTATCTTATATTTAGGTATAAAGTCGATTTTGTTGTACCTACACATTTAGCAATCGATATCGAAATGCTTCAAATCATTATTTTAACATATTTAAGTTACTTAACCCTCTTTTTCTTACTGAAGTCTACGTAAAACCTTAACGGTATAACGGCAGTGCATTTAGAAGAATTCCGTAATGTTATAATTTTATATTTAGGTGTAAATTCGATTTTCTTGTATTTACACATTTAGAAAGCGATATCGAAATGCTTCTAACCATTAGTTTAACATATTTAAGATTATTAACCTTCTTTAACGTATTGAAGTTGATACAAAGCCATGGCGGCATAACGACAGTACATTTGGAAGAATTCCGTAATCTTATATTTAGGTATAAAGTCGATTTTCTTGGATATACACATTTAGCAATCGATATCGAAATGCTTCAAATCATTAGTTTAACATATTTAAGTTAATAAACCTTCTTTAACGCACTGAAGTCTACATAAAGCCTTAACGGCATAACTGCAGTGCATTTAGAAGAATTCCGTTATCTTAAATTTAGGTATGAATTCGATTTCCTGGTATATACATATTTATCAAGCGATATCAAAATGCTTCAAATCATTAGTTTAACATATTTAAGTTAATTAACCTTCTTTAACGTATTGAAGTTGATATAAAGCCATAACGGCAGTGCAATTGGAAGAATTCCGTAATCTTATATTTAGGTATAAAGTCGATTTTCTTTTATATACACATTTAGATATCGATATCGAAATGCTTCAAATCATTAGTTTAACATATTAAGTTAATAATTTAGTTTAGCTTACTAAAGTCTACATAAAGCCTTAACGGTATAACGGCAGTGCATTTAGAAGAATTCCGTAATCTTATATTTAGATATAAAGTCGATTTTCTTGTATATACACATGTAGCAATCGATATCGAAATGCTTCAGCTCATTAGTTCAACATATTTAAGTTAATAAACCTTCTTTAACGATCTGTAGTGGGCATATAGCCATGGAGGCAAAACTGCAGTGCACGTAGAAGAATTCCATAATCTTATATTTAGGTATAAAGTCGACTTTCTTGTATATACATATTTAGATATCGATATCGAAATGCTTCAAATCATTAGTTTAACATATTAAGTTATTAAACATTTTTTAGCTTACTGAAGTCTACATAAAGCCTTAACGGTATAACGGCAGGACATTTAGAAGAATTCCTTAATGTTATAATTTTATATTTAGGTGTAAAGTCGATTTTCTTGTATTTACACATTTAGCAGTCGATATCGAAATGCTTCAAACTATTAGTTTAACATATTAAAATAATTAACCTTCTTTAACGTATTGTAGTTGATACAAACCATGGCGGCATAACGACAGTACATTTGGAAGAATTCCATAATCTTATATTTAGGTATAAAGTCGATTTTCTTTTATATACACATTAAGCATTCGATATCGAAATGCTTCAAATAACTGGTTTAACATATTTAAGTTATAAACCTTCTTTAACGAACTGAAGTTAATATAAAGCCATAACGGCATAACGGCAGTGCATTTAGAAGAATTACGTAATCTTTTATTTAGGTATGAATTCGATTTTCTTGTATATACTCATTTAGCAATCGATATCGAAATGCTTCAAATCATTAGTTTAACATATTTAAGTTAATAAAGCTTCTTTAACGCCTGAAGTTAACGTAAAGCCATGGCGCCATAACGGCAGTGCATGTAGAAGAATTCCGTAGTCTTATATTTAGGTATAAAGTCGATTCTCTTGTATATACACATTTAGCAATCGATATCGAAATGCTTCAAATCATTAGTTTAACATATTTAGGTTAATAAACCTTCTTTAACGCACTGAAGTCTACATAAAGTGTTAACGGCATAACGGCAGTGCATTTAGAAAAATTCCCTTATCTTATATTTAGGTATAAATTCGATTTTCTTGTATATACATATTTGGCAAGCGATATCGAAATGTTTCAAATCATTAGTTTAACATATTTAAGTTAATTAACTTTATTTAACGTATTGAAGTTGATATAAAGCCATAACGGCAGTGCATTTGGAAGAATTCCGTAATCTTATATTTAGGTATAAAGTCGATTTTCTTTTATATACACATTTAGATATCGATATCGAAATGCTTCAAATCATTAGTTTAACATATTAAGTTAATAAACATTCTTTAACCCACTGAAGTCTACATAAAGCCTTAACGTCATAACGGCAGTGCATTTAGAAGAATTCCGTAATGTTATAATTTTATACTTAGGTATAAATTCGATTTTCTTGTATTTGCACATTTGGCAATCGATATCGAAATGCTTCAAATCATTAGTTTAACATATTTAAGTTAATTAAGCTTCTTGAACACACTGAAGTTAACATAAAACCATGGCGGCATAACGGCAGTGCATTTAAAAGAATTCCGTAGTCTTATATTTAGGTATAAAGTCGATTTTCTTGTATATATGCATTAAGGTTTCGATATCGAAATGCTTCAAATAACTGGCTTAACATATTTAAGTTAATAAACCTTCTTTAACGAACTGAAGTTAATATAAAGCCATAACGGCATAACGGCAGTGCATTTAGAATAATTACGTAATCTTATATTTAGGTATGAATTCGATTTTCTTGTATATACTCATTTAGCAATCGATATCGAAATGCTTCAAATCATTAGTTTAACATATATAAGTTAATAAAGCTTCTTTAACGCCTGAAGTTAACGTAAAGCCGTGGCGCCATAACGGCAGTGCATGTAGAAGAATTCCATTATCTTATATTTAGGTATGTAGTCGCTTTTCTTGGATTTACACACTTAGCAATCGATATCGAAAATCTTCAAATAACTGGTTTAGCATATTTAGGTTAATTAACCTTCTTTATCTTACTGAAGTTTAAATAAAGCCATAACGGCATAACGGCTGTATATTTGGGTGAATTCCGTAATCTTTTATTTAGGTATAAAATCGATTTTCTTGTATATACACATTAAGCAATCGATATCGAAATGCTTCAACTCATCAGTTTAACATATTTAAGTTAATAAACCTTCTTTAAGAATCTGAAGTTGGCATAACGGCAGTGGATGTAGAAGAATTCCGTAATCTTATATTTAGGTAAAAAAGTCGATTTTCTTGTATATACATATTTAGCTATCGATATCGAAATGCTTAAAACTCATTTGTTTGACATTTTTAATTTAAAATAAACCTTTTTTAACAAAATCTACAAAGTTGGTATAACGGCAGTGGATTTAGAAGAATTCCGTAATGTTAAAATTTAAAAGGTAAAAAAGTCGATTTTCTTGTATTTGCACATTTAGCAATCGACATCGAAATGCTTCAAATAACTGGTTTAACATATTTAAGTTAATAAATCTTCTTTAACGAACTGAAGTTAATATAAAGCCATAACGGCATAACGGCAGTGCATTTGGAAGAACTCCGTAGTCTTATATTTAGGCATAAAGTCGATTTTCTTGTACATACACATTTTGCAATCGACATCGAAATGATTCAAATAACTGGTTTTGCATATTAAAGTTAATTAACCTTCTTTATCTTACTGAAGTTTACATAAAGCCATAACGGCATAACGGCAGTACATTTATATGAATTCCGTTATCTTATATTTAGGTATAAAGTCGATTTTGTTGTACATACACATTTAGCAATCGATATCGAAATGCTTCAAATCATTAGTTTAACATATTTAAGTTTCTTAACCCTCTTTTTCTTACTGAAGTCTGCAAAAGCCTTAACGGCATAACGGCAGTGCATTTAGAAGAATTACGTAATCTTATATTTAGGTATGAATTCGATTTTCTTGTATATACTCATTTAGCAATCGATATCGAAATGCTTCAGCTCATTAGTTTAACATATATAAGTTAATAAAACTTCTTTAACGATCTGAATGGGCATATAGCCATGGAGGCATAACTGCAGTGCACGTAGAAGAATTCCATAATCTTATATTTAGGTATAAAGTCGATTTTCTTGTATTTACACATTTAGCAATCGATACCGAAATGCTTCAAATCATTAGTTTAACATATTTAAGTTAATAAACCTTCTTTAACGCACTGCATTTAGAAGAATTCCGTTATCTTAATTTTAGGTATGAATTCGATTTTCTTGTATATACATATTTGGCAAGCGATATCGAAATGCTTCAAATCATTAGTTTAACATATTTAAGTTAATTAACCTTCTTTAACGATCTGAAGTGGGCATATAGCCATGGAGGCAAAACTGCGGTGCACGTAGAAGAATTCCATAATCTTATATTTAGGTATAAAGTCGACTTTCTTGTATATACATATTTAGCTATCGATATCGAAATGCTTCGAATCATTAGTTTAACATATTAAGTTATTAAACATTTTTTAGCTTACTGAAGTCTACATAAAGCCTTAACGGTATAACGGCAGTGCATTTAGAAGAATTCCGTAATGTTATAATTTTATATTTAGGTATAAATTCGATTTTCTTGTATATACACATTTAGCAAGCGATATCGAAATGCTTCAAATCATTAGTTTAACATATTTAAGTTAATAAACCTTCTTTAACGCACTGAAGTCTACATAAAGCCATAACGGCATAACGGTAGTGCATTTAGAAGAATTCCGTTATCGTATATTTAGTTATAAATTCGATTTTCTTGTATATACACATTTAGCAATCGATATCGAAATGCGTCAAATCATTAGTTTGACATATTTAAGTAATAAACCTTCTATAACTCACTGAAGTCTACATAAAGCCTTAATGGCATAACGGCAGTGCATTTAGAAGAATACCGTTATCTTATATTTAGGTATAAATTCGATTTTCTTGTATATACACATTTTGCAATCAATATCGAAATGCTTCAAATCATCAGTTTAACAGTTCTTTAACGCACTAAAGTCTACATAAGGCCCTAATGGCATAACGGCAGTGCATTTAGAAGAATTCCATAATGTTATAATTTTATATTTAGGTATAAAGTCGATTTTCTTGTATATACACATTTAGCAATTGATATCGAAATGCTTCAACTCATTAGTTTAACATATTTAAGTTAATAAACCTTCTTTAGCGATCTGAAGTTGGCTTAACGGCAGTGGATGTAGCAGAATTCCGTAATCTTATATTTAGGTATAAAGTCGATTTTCTTGTATATACATATTTAGCAATCGATATCGAAATGCTTCAAACCATTAGTTTAACTTATTTAAGTTAATAAACCTTCTTTAACGCACTTAAGTCTACATAAAGCCCTAATGGCAAAACGGCAGTGCATTTAGAAGAATTCCATAATGTTATAATTTTATATTTAGGTATAAAGTCCATTTTCTTGTATTTACACATTTAGCAATCGATATCGAAATGCTTCAAACCATTAGCTTAACATATTTAAATAATTAACCTTCTTTACAAAAGCCATAACGGCATAACGGCAGTATATTTGGGTAATTTCCGTAATCTTTTATTTAGGCATAAAATCGGTTTTCTTGTATATACACATTTAGCAATCGATATCGAAATGCTTCAGCTCATTAGTTTAACATATTTAAGTTAATAAACCTTCTAAAACGATCTGAAGTAGGCATATAGCCATGGAGGCATAACTGCAGTGCACGTAGAAGAATT
>JAPZAG010001244.1:0-11241 GCA_027475135.1 Bactrocera correcta | reverse complement strand
CTTTCCCCCCCACGGCGCACACCAACGCGGCGTCGTATATGATCGGAGAGAAAGCAGCCGATATGATACGTGGCGACTGGCAGTGAATATCGGAGAAGATGTAAAAGTAAACTTTAGCTAATAAACTGGTTAATAATTTGTAACTTTAATTGACGTGAATTCTTCTTATAAGATTTAGGTTAAGCGACACGTGTCACCCAATTTGCGGGGACAAACACAACGTGAAACGTGTTCTAGTGAATTAGATATGTAAATTTAATAGCGTTTAAAATATATGAAAACGGGTATTTGAGTTCGAAATTATGCATCGTAAATGAAACTAGAAGTGAAACGCATATAAGCCTTTGGGCGTCATCAGCGAACGGTCATGGGCGTATAATTTTTTTTTCAGGCGAAGTTATTTTAAAGTGACAATTAATTAGGTGCTTATCTGAGGAGATAAAAAATAAATAGGGCAAATTTAGATAATTTTGACAAAGATGCTTTTTGGTTGACGTCAGAATTGTATCAAATTTGTAACGTCTAAAGAATATAAAAAGAGTTAAATGAAAGAAAATGGGATAGTATATTTATGTTAATGTATAATTAAATTTAAAAAATTTTTTTAAATTTAATCAATATATGGATAGACTAATAGAAAGATATTTTTAAAAAAAATTTTTAAAATTTTAAATTTTTCCTATGCTTGAGGAGCATTTTGAGAATTTCCCATAGTAATGTACAGTCTGTCAAGTAAGAGCGTGGTCGACTTTACCGACTTTAAATGAAAGATTTCCTACGCGAGCCGATAGAGGGAAGCTTTGCCCTTGATGCATTGTCAACAAAGGTTCAGTTGTCGTTGATCTTTTGAAAGAGAATCACGCGAGGGGGTGCTAAGTACGCTCGCGCTACGAAGCTGTGTTCCTTTGCATCCCCCAAAAAAGGGTTCCCAAAATGTCACAATCAGCGGCTGCTAAATATATGAGAAAGTCGAAGGCATTTGTACAGCGATATATAGGGGCTAAAAGTCGATGATTTACCAGAACGGGGTTCGATACGAAAAGTGACAAAAAAGATGAAAAAAAATAGTGAATCTGTTTTCGGGAATCCTGCTTTAACACTGCCCCAAAGGGGCAAGCAAAATTAAGGGCAAAAGGTTTAGATATATGCTACGAAACTATCCGAACCCTTCTCCATACTCATGATCTGAAATGGCGCAACACAATAAAGAAGCCTCTTTGACTGAAAAAGTTGTGACAAAGGGGCTCGCTTGGGCGCATGAGAATATTGAAAAGAGATTTTAAAAAAGTCGTTTTTACTGATAAATGTTCTATATGGGGCGTTTTTTTCCTCACGCGAGCCTGGTCAATTTCCACCAATAATTGTTCAGCGGACCGAAAAACATGAAATAAAGGTGCATTTTTGGGGGCTGCTTCTCAAAGCAGGGATTCGGCACCCTCTTTATTGAAACCAAAATGCCAAAAAAAATGTTTAAAAATCTACAAAAAGGCTTTCTGCTATCTGCCAAACGATGGTACATCAGAAAAAATAAAGATTGGATTCTGCAGGGGGAAAAAAGTTCCTAAACACCGCAGCAAGCTCTGTACTCAGTGGAAAACCAATCTGGCACGTTACATAGGATTGGCCGTCGCAGTCGCCCGGTGCAAACCCTATTGAAAATGTGGGGGGATACATTAAACAGAAGCTTCGTGGAAGACGCACATACACTTAGAAGCAGTTGTCTTACAAAGTTTTTGCCACTAGTATACGCCGTCAAATTAGTAGAAAGCTTTCGTCGGAGATGCCAGGCAATTATCGACGCCTTTGGACACATTATTGACCAAATTGCATCATTGTTTGAATTGTGTACAATGTATTTATAAATATGAAAGTTTCAAAAAATTAATTTTTTTATAAATTATCCCGACCACGCTCTTACTTGACAACTGTATATATTTTTTATACGAAAGTTTTATAATTTTTATTTTAAGTATATGAAGGGGGAAGTTTAAAACCCAAATTTCGTGAAAAAATATTGTGCGCAAGAAAAAATAAAACACCAAAACTTGGTTATTTTAATTATTTACATAAATTTTGAGGTTATATTAGGTTGTCAAAAAAATCTTGCGGTATTTGCGCTAGTTGGCGCTGAAAGCGTGCAGTTCTAGTTTTATTCGTTGCATCGGGTCGTGCTATAACTTTTTGGAAAGCTCATTTCACGCGCTAACACGTGTTTGATTGATTTCGTTTCTTTTAAGTCGTTTTCGTGAGTTATAGCGTCGCAAACATGGAGCAAAAAAAAGGGAAAATACGGCATATTTTACTGTACTACAACGATAAAAGCATCTCAAGCCGCCAATAAAATTTGTGCAGTTTATGAAACCCCATACAGTTTCCATTTCCCCCCCATTTTCCCTTTTTTTCTGGTGTAGAGGTGGTGAAGTTTCGCCACGCTCCGGAAGGCCTTGGTTCCGTTCCCAAAAAGACCGGCATAGTAGTCATCAAACCGTTATAAACCATTTGAAGAAGCTTGGAGTCACTAAGAATCTCGATGTATGGGTGCCACACGAATTGATTCAATAAAAATACCGGGAAGACTTTTTAGCAGCCGTAGCAGAGAATGTTCACGAATACCTTTTTGAGGCGGTTCGGCGACGTTCACAAAATTGGGGCATTTTACGTTGATACCCTTTTAAAATTTAAAAACGCTCGACTTCCCAAGCAACATCACTTCGCTCTATGGGCTCTTTAGAAGTTCCAAAAAGATCCGACGATTTCGAGCTGGACCGGTGGAATCATAGGCAATCAATGGATTTATTAAGAGAACACTTCGGTGAGCAGATAATCCACGTTTTAGGCCGGTCGACTGGCCACCAAAGTCGTGGCCGTTATATCATATCGTTAGACTTCTGTGGAGAGTTCACACTGGACGTGTCATTCGCCAGTTACCAGTTGAAATGCTCGAACGAGTCATCGAAAATTGGGCTCAATGGATGATCCATCTGAGACGTAGCCGCGGTCAAAATTTGAAAGATCATTAATGAGTGCGGAATATTTGCCTTTTCCTAAGCAATAAAAAGTCTTGATTCTTTGACCTTTTTTGGGCTAGATGGACAGTTCTCATAAAAAATAAAACATCAAAGCAACAAAATACATATATGGACAGCATAATAAAAATTTAAAATTTCATAAAAATAAAGCTCAATTTTTTCGTCTTTGATTTGTTCATTCAAGCTATGTCAGAGCGCTACTCAAATAAATTACAACTGAAATGACTTTTTCCCTTTTTAAATCTATTAGAATAGGTCCCAGGTCTATGTGTTTTACTGTTTTCTATGTTATTGTAAATATCTAAGTTAATAATTATCAAGTCTTTTGAATAAAAACTATTCAGATTTTTCTTTCAAAGGATTATTCGTGACTATTAAGAATTTAATCACAAATTATAATATCATGATGATTTACATAACTTTGTGGAAACATATTTACTAGTTGTTCGGCCGAGAGTTCCCCTTTTGTCATGAAGCGTTCAACTAAAAGATTAAATTTGGGGTCGTTAACCGAGTCACTGGCAACATTTTTGGAATTGTAATGACTAAGGGACCAATTTTACCTTGGAGAGGCTTCATTGATAATGCAGCTTAAAGCTTTTGTCGCGCTAACGGGTGGTAAATCCGCTGTTACTATATTTTCTGTAATTGTCTCGTGACTTCGATGCTTGAAACTAAAGTTATTGAAGAGTTTCCGACAAAAGACACGAAAAATATTTACCCAATTTCTTTGAATCAACTAAAAAAAAATTTCGAAATTTTAAAAGTTACTCCCAATTTTTGGCGTTTTAGCATTATTGGTGTAAGTATGGTTTCACCAATATACTTTTTTTGGTGAAAATTTCAATATTTACCAATGGCACCTACACAGCTGTCAACGAAGGATAGGACATAAATATTTCTCGAAAAAAATGTTAGAGCAATAACAAAAATTTTAAAAACCCCACTCTTGGACTATTGTCTTTCCCTCACCCCTATGTAGGTATTGTATGGAACCCATTTGGTTAAAGATTTCCTCAGAACAAAATAGGTATTTGATCAATGTATTATTATGTATTGAGCACCCCCTTTTTATTGTTCCTAGCGGACACGGTATTATCTTTCTATCGGATTCATCTAAGAGACTCTTGAATTGGGCAACTCGTTTGTTTTTTTTGTTGCCGAAAATGTTCCTGTGCCCTTTGAGCCCAAATTATGAACAAATGGAGTTGTCCGCCAGTGAGCATAGGGCATTTCTACATTTTTTGACAACTTTTTACTTAACCTTTTGGGGACAACAGGGAAAGCGTGCCCCCGTGTATATTTGGGTTTCTAAACTGAATTTAAACAGTGGAAAATCCACAGAAAACCTGTCTAGAAGATGATAGAGAATTTGGGGGACGGATAGAGAAAAGGGGTATCAAGGGTTTCCCAGTATACACCCGACCCGTCGATATGGATTGAGATAGTATCTACCCCTTTTGGGTTATTCTTGCCTGAAAGTAACTATTTACATCTAACCCTTAAAAAGAAATAATCGATTTATTAGTTTTGTTTTGAGCTGGTTCAGAATACCACTAGGCCCATAACTCTCCCCATTCCAACCAAAATAAATTTCCCTTTAAATTTTTAGACCCCAAAATGCTGCTATTTTTCCCCCGGGAAAATTTGGGGCTTTGTAATTCCCGGGTTTTCATTGCACAGGCTGCCTTTACTATTCCATTTAATTTTCTGATATCGTATTGTTTCTTTAATCCTGACCAAATAAAAAAAGTTCCACACGTAAGAATTTGTATAATAACGCCAATATATAGGGACTATATTCGGTTTAGACCCCCAGTTGGTTTTTCGGGGTAATGCCAATTTTAAAACTTTTAGTATCACCAAGTGAAGGAAGTTGAAATTGAGGGGATTTTGGTTTTAAATTTGTGAAATCATAAATTCCGTCTTACTAGGGTTAGCACCTAATCCGTTATTCCGGACACATGTGAAACCTTTGTAGGACTCCTTCCATAATCTCACGGTTTTGGATTTCTGTTTCCATCAATTCTCTGTCGTCTGTACATGCTACTGCTTTTTTTTCCTTCCCCCATCAAAATTTTAAATATATTCCCCTCATAGCTGGGTAAAGGACATTTGCTTTTAAAAGTTTATCTGCTAAACCCTCAGTGTTTTAGAAGTCTAAGTTCGGCCCATTAAAACATAGTTATGACACATAAACAGGTCAAACCAAAATCAATCTAAAAAAGATTGACCCAAAGATGGCATCAGATCGAATAGAATACTTTCATCACAATGAGTATTAAGAAAAGTACAACATAGGCAAAAGTGGAAATCAATTTAAATCTATCTAACGGTTGTTTTGGGAAAAATATTAAATATACCGTTATATACTTAATAACCCAAAAATCAATGATAAAGAAAAGTGTGTTACTGAATATTTGTAAGAAAAGAAATATGTGTTTATAAACAAATACTCAAAAAGTAAATAAAAATTAAGATGTGTGAAGAAAATATTTGAATGTACAGGTGTTTGAACAGGTTTTCTAGACGGTGGAAACAAAACAAACAGACGGGCCGGCGACTGGGCGTATTGTTGATAAAAAAACTTGTCTGCTAAGGGGAGTAGGCAAGGTCTGCAGCTGTTACATATTTGTGTAATAGTAAACAAGTGCAAATTTTGCCGGTCCCCACGAGACTTTAGCACATTTGCTTTCTGTTGGTCTTCCGCTTGTCCACTCTCGCTCTCTCGCTGTGTTTATTTTACGCTTACCTACTCGCGCTCGAACAGCTGATCGCTGTAATGTTTGACAGATGTTAACAGTCCCAAAAAAGCCGCAGCATTAGGTTTTCTGTTCGCGATTAATCTATGTAACTTAACAGCGCTGACTGGTTTTTGCAGCATTGTTTATTACATTCTAACATTATAAACCAATTCAAATAAGTTTGCGTACGCTAACCTCATACGCGACAGATTCCTTGATGAACTTATAAAATTTAAAATGATTCGCAATGCTGACCCCATACGTTAATAAGCGCCAGACGAGCGTGTTTATTCAGCAAGCGTTACACAATTTACGCAAACTTTGATAATTTAAAAATAAAAGAAAAAAAAAGAAAATTGGATTTGTAATTTTCAATGGAATTTGTAAGCTTAGCGCTGACTTTTGTTGCGCTGTGGTTGAACTCGACGGCTGCCAACACGATTTTAGATAACATTTTTCAATTGGGACTCGCGAATGTAATTGAACAATTCAATACGCCAAGTAAGTTGTCTTCAACGCTTTCATGCACGTTTTATTAAACTGCGCCCTTTTTTATTTGACAGCACCCCAACATAATGCCGCTTAGACTTTATAATAGTGGGTGGTGGCGCCGGGTGGCTGCACGCTAGCCCAAAAGGCTCTCTGAGAATCCGAAAATGGTCGGTGGTTTTACTTGAGGCAGGCGGCGTCGAGAACATTGCACATCGTATTCCCTTTAAAGGCAGGTTTTCTGCAAGGCACACACTCAAATTGGGGCTACAAATCGGTTCCACAGAAACTCGCTTGCTTCGGCATGAACAACAAGAGTGGCATTGCCACGTGGCAAGATTTTGGGGGGCACAAGTTCCATCAATTATATGATCTATAATCGAGGTAACAGACGCGATTATGACGGCTGGGCGGCTGCAGGCAGTAAAGGCTGGTCATATGACGAGGTGTTACCGTATTTTCTTAAATCGGAGAATGCACAGTTGTCCGGCTTGGAATGGGCGCCCTACCACAATCACTCGGGACCATTGAATGTTGAAGGGTGTCGGTTATCGCACACAGTTTTCGCACGCCTTTGTGCTGGGTGCACAACAAGCCGGACATCCACAAACCCATTATAATGGCGAATCGCAAGTGGGCGTGTCATATGTGCAAGGGGACAACACAAAATGGACGGCGACACAGCGCATATCGTGCTTTTATCAGACCAGTGCGACGGTTTTCGTCGGAATTTGAGTATTTTTACTTTCGCTCAGGTTTTGCGTGTGCTCGTGGATCCAAAACGAAGGGGCGATGGCGTGGGGTTTCTCATAAAAAAAAAACAGTACACTTTTAAAGCGCACAAGGAAGTTATATTGTCCGCGGGCGCCTTTAACTCGCCGCAACTTCTGATGTTGTCCGGCATAGGACCGCGGATAATCTAAAAGCTATTGGCATTCCCCCTGATACAAGAACTGCCTGTAGGCAAGCGCATGTATGATCACATGTCGCACATAGGCCTGTGTTTCTTACCAACACCACCGGCAAACGACATATCCGACCAGCATTACATTAAGCGATATCAAACGTTTCTTCTTATTCGGCGATGAAACACGCGTCTCTCAAGCATAGGCGGTGTGGAATGTCTGGCTTTCGTTAAAATACCGAGTTCACAAAGACCACCCGATTGGCCTGATGTGGAGCTGATAACAGTATTAGGTGGCATGGCTTCCGACGATGGTACAGGACTTAAGGAAGGCGGCAACATACGTCAAGATCTTTACGATCAACTCTATTTGCCACTACAACTCGCACGTCAAGAACATTTTACCGTGCTCATCATGGACTTTCATCCGCGTTCAGTGGGACGGTTGTGGTTACACAATCGCGATCCCCTAAGGTGGCCTATCATCGATCCGAAGTACTTTTCCAACGAAGAAGATATCGAACATCTTTTGGAAGGTATCAAGGCCGCCATACGCATAGGTGAAACACCAGCTATGAAGAGTATTGGCGCGCGTTTGTATGACAAACCGGTGCCCGGTTGTGAAAATTATCTTTTTGGCAGTGACGACTATTGGCGTTGTTCTATACGCACTTTGTCATATACGCTGCATCATCAGGTGGCCACCTGCCGCATGGGTTCACCAACGGATAAGACTACAGTTGTGGATCCGCAGTTAAAGGTGCATGGCATACGAAAATTACGCATCGTGGACACGAGCATCATACCGTTCCCGCCAACGGCACATACCAATGCGCCGGCGTTTATGATTGGCGAGAAGGCGGCAGATTTAATACGCGCTGAGTGGGAACCTAATTTCTGGTTGCAGAACTGAGATCTTCAAATGCGCAAAACAATTTCGGCATTTGACAAATATGAGTTTATAAAGGCGCACGAAATGAAAGATGAAGATAACGTGTTAAAACTCATTTGTATGTTTTAATTAATATTTAAAGCAACTTGAGGTGTTGAATGGAAAATAACCTGTTCGGTAAGAATTTTATTATGACAAATAATTGCTGTTTTTTTCAGTTTGGAACGAAGTTTCAAGTTTAGAATAATAAATTCATGCAAAAAAAGAAAAAATTGCAAAGAGTGAGTAACCGACAAATGTCGACAAATGAAGATTGTGAAAGGAACCCACAATGGATCGTAATGAAAAATAAATGTATTAAAATTAAATTAGCTCATTAATTTTTACAAAGCAAGAAATATAATTAGATTTTGTTTTTGCAAAAATCAAGAGAGATCAAAACTTACGTTCACCAAAAAACGTTCATTAAAATTATTCTATATTAAGTTGTTGTTAAGAGAAGTTTGAAGTAGTATCTAGATTTAAGAACATTTTAATTACACCAAATATTTGTAAGAATATCGTCATCAAAAAATAAACAGGAAGAAGTGTTAACTTCGGTTACACTAAGGGTGTTATAGCTCCCTTCACGAATAATATTTACAAGAAATGTGATCAGTCAGTTTGTATGGCAACTATAGTTATGTATTCAAGAATAAAGGAAAAAATAAAACCGAAATCAAATCGAAATATTTTTTATTAACAAATGGGGATATTAAAATTTTCAAAAACCAAAGCATATGGTTTTCATTTAAAAAGTGAAACAAACAAGAAATGAAACAACACAAAGATAAAGCCATACGATCATTAATTTGAGTTTGACCTCAATATTTCGTATAGCCACCCACTTGCCCACAGAACGGCTCTTATTCTGGTAGGCATGCTGCTTATTAATTTCTAGGAGACTTCTTTTGTGATTTTGTTCTAGTGCGCTGTCACTAATTGGCAAAGGTCGTCAAAGTTTCGGAGAACTGAATCACTACTTGCCAAGGGCGTTTTGAGTTCTGCCCAAAGGTGTTCTATTGGGTTGACGTCCGGTGACTGTGTGGACCAATCGAGAACTTTAATTTGTTAACCATTGACTCAAGCTTCCTAAGAGGTTTTTAACCAAAATATGAATATAAATGGATGCGGTCATTCCTGCTAGCATTCTGTGGCATTTTCCGACCTCATTGCCATTCAAACAACCACATAGTATCAACGAACCGCCACAACATTTAAGGGTTGACCTTACGTGTCTCAACGATAGTGGTTCACCTTTCCTGCGCCACACCCACTGTGCCACCTATCTGATTCAAAGCGATTTTGGTATCGTCAGACCAGATCACTTTCTTTCAATCCTCGATTGCGAAATTTGTATGCTTTTCTGCGAAACTTAGCCTCTATTTTTTATGGCGCTTGTTGAAAGAGGTTTCTTAACCTTGGAACGACCCTTCAAGCCATGTTCCCGTAAGACCTTTCGAATTGTTTCATCACAAACGTTAAGCTGATCATTTTTTCGAAGCTGTTTATTGATTTCTACTGCATTAACACATGCACCTGTCCCGATTCGCCTAATTTTTTTGCGTTTCAGTGATTGTAACAGAAGACATTTTCGTCCCGGCGGCGGCTTTTTTGACAAATTTTCTATTTTGTTACGTTTTGCTTAATGGGGTTGGAAATTGGGTAGAGAAAAATGAAAACCCTTCGTGCGGAATTGTTGCAAAAAATTAGCAATGGGCAAACCCCACAAAAACATCAAAAGGGAAGTTCAGAATTAAAGGGAAACGTGAAATCATTTACGGAGAACAATACGACGGCGCCCCCAAAAGCCGAACTAACTGGTGTGAATGGCAAAAAATCACAATTTACGGTAAAAATGCGACAAAAACGCCTTCAATGGGCGCAACTCCACAAAAAGTCATATTTTCATATGAGTCCAAGATTAATATCGTACGTTGGATATCATGTTGGATTCATGGAAATGTTAACGCCATTAAATACCAACAGATCTTACATCAAAATCATTCATTTTAACAAAGACATGGTTAATACACATTTTAATTTTTTTCAGATAAAACTTTTTTTAGCAGAATTGGGTGTTTATCACTGGACTGGCCTGGGAACGGTCCTGATATAAGCTTCATAGAAAACCTTTGGTATATCATGAAAGCGCGGATAACAAAGAAGAGGAGAACAAGGACATTGCCAGAACTAACGAATAATTGAAGATATTTGGTATAATGGTATATCGTCACAAATCTTACAGTCGTTAGTCGATTCCATGCCCGAACGAATAAAAACTGTGATAAAAAACAAAAGAGGCGCCACGAAATATTAAATGAAGGCACTTTGATGTCTCTAACATTATCAGTAATTTATTTAAAAAACCCCGAGTTTTTTTTGTAACGGGTTTAGTTTTGAGCACATTTTTTATAAGTATCATAGTAGAAATTGAAATATCGTAAATATTTTGTTTCGGCTTCAAATAAAAAATGGAAAAATTTATTCTGAATGTTATTTATTTTTGTTACAAATGCTTATATAAATCAAGTTTTATGAAATTTTTATTTTATGTAATTCCTTATTTTTGAATAAAATCAAATAATTATTTATATACTATGTACATACTTTATACGATCTAAGACGTTTGTTGACCTTTTAAGTGTTACAAACATCGTGGAATAAAGAAAAAACATTCATAAAATGCGCTATCGTTATCGGATTTGGGTCGCTACAAAGTCGATCGGAAAGTTACTGGTGATGAAAAGTGGTTCACCTACGCCAAGGTCAAACGAAAACGGTTGTGTTTATTATGAGCTGCCATTCTACAACCAAATACTTAATTCCAAGTTTTGATTGTACTGTCTGAAGTAAGTAATCGCTTGGAAGCGGCTATCTTTGGTCAACAGAAGAAGAATTGTGTGTCATCAAGACAAGGCCAGGGCATACACAGCCGTGACTCACCGGAAGCTACCAGAACTTGACTGGGAGGTTCCTATAGATCCACGTCACACGTCGGATCTTGTAGCAAGTGAATACCTGTTTCTGTCTATGGCGAATGAATCGAATCATTCCATCTTAAAAAAACCCTTAAATTTCATTTTAGCCTCAATCTAACTTGCGTGGAGGATAATATTCAGTGTGTGTTTAATATAGCCCGCC
>JAPZAG010001240.1:0-36193 GCA_027475135.1 Bactrocera correcta | reverse complement strand
TATTAAAGGTGAAATAAAGCCATAGGGGCATAACGACAGTACATTTGGAAGAAATCCTTAATCTTATATTTAGGTATAAAGTCGATTTTTTTTTATATATGCATTTAGAGATCGATATCGAAATGCTTCAAATCATAAGTTTAACATATTTAAGTGAACAAACCTACTTTAACGAACTGAAGTTGACATAAAGCCATGGCGGAATAACGGCAGTGCATTTGGAAGAATTCCGTTATCCTATGTTTAGGTATAAAGTCAAGTTTCTTGTATTAGCACATTTAGCAATCAATATCGAAATGCTTCAAATCATTAGTTTAACATATTTAAGTTAAATTACCTTCTTTAACCTACCGAAGGTGACACGAAGCCATGGCGGCATAACGGCAGTTCATGTAGAAGAATTCCGTAATTTTATTTTTAGGTATAAAATCGATTTTGTTGTATGAACACATTTAGAAATCCATGTCGAAATGTTTCAAATCAATAGTTTAACATATTTAAGTTAATTAACCTTCTTTATCTTACTAAAGTCTACAAAAGCCTTAACGGCATAACGGCAGTGCTTTTGGAAGAATTCCGTAATCTTATATTTAGGTACATAGTCGATTTTCTTGTATATACTCATTTAGCAATCGATATCGAAATGCTTCAAATCATTGTTTAACATATTTAAGTTAATAAACCTTCTTTAACGAACGGAAGTTGGCATAAATCCATGGCGGCATAACTGCAGTGCATTTGAAGAGTTCCGTAATCTTATATTTAGGTATAAAGTCGCTTTTCTTGTATATACTCATTTAGCAATCGATATCGAAATGCTTCAAATCATTAGTTTGACATATTTAAGTTAAAAAAACCTACTTTAAACCGAAGTTAACACAATGCCATGGCGGCATAACGGCAGTGCATGTAGAAGAAATCCGTAATCTTATAATTAGGTATTAAGTCGAATTTGTTGTATATATGCATTTAGCAATCGATTTCGAAAATCTTCAAATCATTAGTTTAACATATTTAAGTTAATAAAGCTTCTTTAACGTATTGAAGGTGATATAAAGCCATGGCGACATAACGACAGTACATTTGGAAGAATTCCGTAATCTTATATTTAGGTATTAAGTCGGTTTTCTTGTATATACTCATTTAGCAATCGATACCGAAATGCTTCAAATCATTAGTTTAACATTTTTAAGTTTACGAACCTACTTTAACGCACTGAAGTTAACACAAAGCCATGGCGGCATAACGGCAGTGCATGTAGAAAAATTCCGTAATCTTATGTTTAGGTATAAATTCGATTTTTTTGTATATACACATTTAGCGTAATCTTATATTTAGGTATAAAGTCGATTTTGTTGTATATATGCATTTAGCAATCGATTTCAAAAATCTTCAACTATATACGCATTTAGCAATCGATATCGAAATGCCTCAAGTCATTAGTTTAACATATTTACGTTAATTAACCTTCTTTATCTTACTGAAGTTTACATATGTGGCAGCATTATAAATATGTAAATTATATATTGTGGTAACATCATAAATCTGTAAATTATGTATCTTATTATAAATAAAGGAGTGTGGCAGCACGATCTGCGGCCATGTTGAAGATAAAGAAGAACGAGTGCAGATCATTTAAAAAGAGCGTCCAACATAATAAAAAATTGCTTAAAAATCAGAAGTGGTTGTATTGCGCCCAAAATGTCATCAAACGAGGATTCGCTTAGTTTATACACAGTTGAACAATTAAAATCATGGTTGCGTTCGCTCAAACATAAAACAACAGGTAGTAAAGCCGAACTAATTGTTCGCCTAAAAAAAATTCCTGAGGAGCTTCGTGGAAATTTTCGAAACTCCATGGTTGACGTTGACGCTGACGTTGACTGTACGCAAGCCATCATTGCGGAAAAAGAACAAGCTGATGAAATCAACGAAGGAGCGAGCAGTATAAACATCACCGAGGAGTGTGGTGAATTTAGCAATGGGATTGTACCACAATATGACGCAAGTAATCGAACGAGTGTTGAAAAGAAACAAAAAGAGTGTGATGCAAACGAGTGGCGACTTTTAAAAATCGAATTAGAATTGTTGAAGCGTGAGTGTGAACTAAAGAAGATGGAAAATGAACTTCTAATGAGAGAAAAAGAACAGTTGAGAAATAGTGATAATCAAACAAAAAACATTTCCAATAAGCAAAAGTTCGCAGATGTTAAAGAACTTATATCTGAATTTTCTGGTAGTGGTGAATGTCTTAAGCTATGGCAAGCACAACTAAAAAATATCCAGAGTGTTTACCAACTTGATGATAACAACCTAAGAGCATTAATTGCAAATAAATTAAAAGGCAATGCGCTAAAGTGGTTACATTCTCGAGATGACTTGATTTTAATGCCAATCGACAAGTTCTTAAAGGAAATGAGCTCGCTGTTTGAAGAAAAAACAAGCAATTTGATGCAAAAAAAAAATTTTGAAATCAGGCAGTGGTTGACTACCGAATCGTTTCGAGAATATTTCCAAGAAAAACTAATTCTGGCAAATAGAATTCTAATTGGTGAAGATGAACTTGTAGAATATCTAATTGATGGTATTCCGGATAATACTTTACGTTCGCAAGCTAAAATGCAACGATTTCATGACAAATATGAATTGTTAGAAGCGTTTAGAAATATTCAATTGCCACGATATATATCAAAGAAAATGACAGCAGACAATCAACATGAGCAGTCGAATAATGGACAACAAACAACAAGAGTCGTGAGATGCTACAATTGCAACTCCGTTGGCCATTTAGCAAGTGTATGCCGAAAACCCAAACGAGAGCTTGGTGCTTGTCATGTATGCGCTGAAGTTGGCCATTTAGCAGCAAATTGTCCACAAAGGAAGAGCCGCCCTGTACAACATGTCACAGAATTGATGGAAGGCGATGAATATGAAAGGGTTTTTTAAAATTATGTATTTATTAATTCTAAATTTACTTATAAAACTTTATTAGGATCATTAATTGATACGGGAAGCCCCATTAGCTTTGTTCGCCAACAGTTCGTACCAGATGTAGTAATAAACAGAAAGAACAATGTATTTTTAAAATATAGTGGTATAAACAAAAGTCCATTATCTATTGTCGGAAATGTAAACAGTTTTATTTTTTTCAAAAATAAAAGAATTGAATTAACGATGTTAGTCGTAACAAATGAAAAAATGACTCATCCAATTATTTTGGGAAGAGACTTTTTAAGTAAATCTAATTTAAAATTAGAATGTAAAAAAATAGATTCGAATTTCAAAGTCGAAAATAACACATATGATGAAGAGTGTCAAAGATTAATGAAAATTGAATTTGATAACACTAAATTTTCTGTGAATTACAATGAAGTATTGAAAACTGAAGCAAAAACTCCTAATGTTTATATAAAAAATGATAATGTAAGTGTCTATGCAAAACAAAAATTTCTGCAAATATTTCAAGATTATTATATGTGCTGTAAGCGCCCCCATACGCCAAAAATTAGATGTGAGATGAAACTGTTGTTGAGTACAGAAAAACCTTTTAATTGTCCTCCAAGAAGACTGTCATACAGTGAAAAACAACAAGTTAGGGTTGTTTTAGATGACTTAATGCAAACCAAGATAATTAGGCCGAGTAAGTCAGAATATTCTTCCCCCCTTGTTTTAGTAAGGAAAAAAACAGGTGATATAAGGTTATGTGTGGATTTTCGTAGTTTGAATAAGATAACATTGAAAGATAACTATCCCTTGCCTCTTATTGATGATCTGTTAGATAGACTAGCAAATAAATGCATTTTTTCGTTATTGGATTTTAAAAAGTGCGTTCTATCACGTAGATATGGTTGAAGATTCGATTAAATACACTTCTTTTGTAACACCGATGGGGGAGTACGAGTTTTTGAAAATGCCTTTCGGTCTGAAAAATGCACCTTCAACATTCCAGCGGTTTGTTAGCCATGTTTTCGATGATCTGATTCGAGCAGAGAAAATTGCTATTTATTTAGACGATATCATGATAGCTACAAGTAATGAAGAAGAACATTTAGACATTTTGCAGGAAGTTTTTAATAAGTTAGTACAAAACAAATTGGGAAATTTAGGTTAGATAAATGCCGATTTATGGAGTCAGAAATACGCTATTTTGGGTATAACATTTCGAGTAAAGGTATTCTACCGGATGAAAAGAATGTAGAAGCTATACTGAATTTTCCTATACCCAGTAACACAAAAGCTGTACACAGTTTTTTGGGCTTATGCTCATACTTTAGAAGATTCGTTAAAGATTTTTCGCGAGAAGCTCAGCCTCTGTACAAACTAATAAAAAAGAATGTTAAATTTACATTTGGGGAAGACGAGTTACAGTGTTTTGAGAAACTTAAAAATAAATTAATTGGGTCTCCTATCTTAGCGATTTACGACCCAAGAGATGATACAGAGCTGCATTTCGATGCCAGCTCTCGGGGGTTTGGTGCAATATTATTACAAAAAAAGAGTGACGACAAATTTCACCCAGTCTTTTATTTTTCGAAACGTACCAGCGAGCCCGAATCTAAATACCACAGCTTTGAGCTGGAAACACTTGCAATTATTTATGCACTTCGGAGATTTCGGGTATATCTTCAAGGATTGAAATTTTAAAATAGCCACTGATTGCAATTCACTCATGCTAACTTTAAATAAGAAGGAAGTAAATCCAAGAATAGCCAGGTGGGCACTCGAATTGCAAAATTTTCAATATGTTCTCGAACACCGTAATGGAAATAGAATGCTCCATGTGGACGCACTTAGTCGCACTTCAAATATCTTAGTTCTTGAAGAAAATACGTTTGAGCAAAATCTGTCAATTTGCCAAAATCGAGATAGGAAAATTATTGAAATCCGGGGGGAATTGGAAAACAAGGAAAATGGTGTTTTTGAAATGCGGAATGGCTTAGTTTATAGAAAAAAAAGGACAAAATATACTATTTTATATACCAAATGAGATGGAAGAACATTTATTGAGAAAGTATCACGATGAAATGGGTCATATGGGAAGTGATAAAGTTTTCAGTGCTATAATAAAGTCATATTGGTTTCCCAAAATGAAGGAGAAAATTAAACAATATATCTCAAATTGCCTAAAGTGTATTGCCTTTTCCTCGAAGAGTGGGAAACATGAGGGCCTCTTACATAATATACCCAAAGGAAACGTACCTTTCGAAACTGTTCATGTGGATCACTTCGGTCCAGTGTCATTTAAACATTCTAAGAAAAAATATGTATTTTTGGTAATAGATGGGTTCACTAAATTTGTTAAGTTATATGCGGTGTGTTCAGCAGGCACCAGGGAGGTCATGAGCTGTTTAAAAATTTTATTTTAGTAGTTACAGTCGTCCAAAGGTATTGATATCTGATCGAGGCAGTGCGTTTACATCAAAAGATTTTGAAAATTTTTTGAAAACAAATAACGTAAAACATGTAAAAATTGCGACAGGATCGCCACAAGCCAATGGACAGGTGGAGCGCGTTAATCGTAGTCTTGCTCCAATGATAGCAAAATTAACCAGCGGTGGCTTTAATTTCAGCTTAGACAAAACTTTACCGGACATAGAGTATGCTTTAAACAATACGATGCATCGAAGTATAGGCACAACTCCAAGCGAACTACTTTTTGGAGTTTCACAAAGGGGAACTGTCGTTGACTTTCTCAGAGAAAGACTAGAAGAAAATGATTTGAATAATAATGAACGTAACTTAGCAGATATTAGGGATAAGGCAGCAGAAAATATTTCAAAGTCTCAAAATTATAATAAATTGCTGAAAGATAAACATCGGACACAAAGAAAGTATATGGAAGGAGATTATGTTATGGTAAAGAATTTTATAAGTAATCCAGGTGCATGTAAAAAGATTGCCCCCAAGTTTAAAGGTCCTTATAGAGTTTGCAAAATACTTCCTAATGACAGGTATATACTTAGAGATGTCGAGGGATTTCAACTTAGCCAAATTCCATATGAAGGAATATGGGAAGTAGCAAACATGAAGCCTTGGTTAAACCATGGTCTCCCTAATGAAAGCGTAATCGGGACGATTACATGTCAGGATGGTCGAACTGTGGCAGCATTATAAATATGTAAAATTTTATATTGTGGTAACATCATAAATCTGTAAATTATGTATCTTATTATAAATAAAGGAGTGTGGCAGCACGATCTGCGGCCATGTTGAAGATAAAGAAGAACGAGTGCAGATCATTTAAAAAGAGCGTCCAACATAATAAAAAATTGCTTAAACATAAAGCCATAACGGTATAACGGCAGTGCTTTGTGAGAATTTCGTAATCTTATATTTAGGGATAAAGTCGATTTTGTTGTATATTCACATTTAGCAATCGATATCGAAATGCCTCAAATCATTAGTTTTTAAAATATTTAAGTTAATTAACCTTCTTTAACATATTGAAGTTGATATATAACCATGGCGGCATAACGAGAGTACATTTGGGAAAAATTCCGTTATCTTATATTTAGGTATAAAGTCGATTTTCTTGTATATACACATTTAGCAATCGATATCGAAATGCCTCAAATCATTAGTTTAACATATTTAATTTCATTAACCCTCCTTATCTTACTGAAGTCTACAATCGCCTTAACGGCATAACGGCAGTGCATTTAGAAGAATTCCGGAATCTTATATTTAGGTATAAAATCGATTTTCTTGTATATACTCACATAGCAATCGATATCAAAATGCTTCAAATCATTAGTTTGACATATTTAAGTTAAAAAAACCTACTTTAAACCGAAGTTAACACAACGCCATGGCGGCATAACGGCAGTGCATGTAGAAGAAATCCGTAATCTTATAATTAGGTATTAAGTCGATTTTTTTGTATATACACATTTAGCAATCGATATCTAAATGCTCCAAATCATTAGTTTAACATATTTAAGTTAATTAACCATCTTTAACGTATTAAAGGTGAAATAAAGCCATAGCGGCATAACGACAGTACATTTGGAAGAAATCCTTAATCTTATATTTAGGTATAAAGTCGATTTTCTTTTATAAAATGCATTTAGAGATCGATATCGAAATGCTTCAAATCATAAGTTTAACATATTTAAGTGAACAAACCTACTTTAACGAACTGAAGTTGACATAAAGCCATGGCGGAATAACGGCAGTGCATTTGGAAGAATTCCGTTATCCTATGTTTAGGTATAAAGTCAAGTTTCTTGTATTAGCACATTTAGCAATCAATATCGAAATGCTTCAAATCATTAGTTTAACATATTTAAGTTAAATTACCTTCTTTAACCTACCGAAGGTGACACGAAGCCATGGCGGCATAACGGCAGTTCATGTAGAAGAATTCCGTAATTTTATATTTAGGTATAAAATCGATTTTGTTGTATGAACACATTTAGAAATCCATGTCGAAATGTTTCAAATCAATAGTTTAACATATTTAAGTTAATTAACCTTCTTTATCTTACTAAAGTCTACAAAAGCCTTAACGGCATAACGGCAGTGCATTTGGAAGAATTCCGTAATCTTATATTTAGGTACATAGTCGATTTTCTTGTATATACTCATTTAGCAATCGATATCGAAATGCTTCAAATCATTAGTTTAACATATTTAAGTTAATAAACCTTCTTTAACGAACGGAAGTTGGCATAAATCCATGGCGGCATAACTGCAGTGCATTTGAAGAGTTCCGTAATCTTATATTTAGGTATAAAGTCGCTTTTCTTGTATATACTCATTTAGCAATCGATATCGAAATGCTTCAAATCATTAGTTTGACATATTTAAGTTAAAAAAACCTATTTTAAAAACCGAAGTTAACACAATGCCATGGCGGCATAACGGCAGTGCGTGTAGAAGAAATCCGTAATCTTATAATTAGGTATTAAGTCGAATTTGTTGTATATATGCATTTAGCAATCGATTTCGAAAATCTTCAAATCATTAGTTTAACATATTTAAGTTAATAAAGCTTCTTTAACGTATTGAAGGTGATATAAAGCCATGGCGACATAACGACAGTACATTTGGAAGAATTCCGTAATCTTATATTTAGGTATTAAGTCGGTTTTCTTGTATATACTCATTTAGCAATCGATACCGAAATGCTTCAAATCATTAGTTTAACATATTTAAGTTTACGAACCTACTTTAACGCACTGAAGTTAACACAAAGCCATGGCGTCATAACGGCAGTGCATGTAGAAGAATTCCGTAATCTTATGTTTAGGTATAAATTCGATTTTTTTGTATATACACATTTAGCGTAATCTTATATTTAGGTATAAAGTCGATTTTGTTGTATATATGCATTTAGCAATCGATTTCGAAAATCTTCAACTCATTAGTTTGACATATTTAAGTTAATTAACCTTCTTTAACGTATTGAAGGTGATATAAAGCCATGGCGACATAACGACAGTACATTTGGAAGAATTCCGTAATCTTATATTTATGTATGAAGTCGATTTTCTTGTACATATGCATCTAGCAATCGATTTAGAAATGCCTCAAATCATTAGTTTAACAACCTAGTTTAACAAACCTACTTTAACGTACTGAAGTTTACGCAAAGCCGCATAACATCTTATATTTAGGTATAAATTCGATTTTTTTGTATATACACATTTAGCAATCGATATCGAAATGCTTCAAATCATTAGTTTAACATATTAAGTTAATAAACATTTTTTAGCTTAATGAGGTCTACATAAAGCCTTAACGGTATAACGGCAGTGCATTTAGAAGAACTCCGTAATGTTATAATTTTATATTTAGGTATAAAGTCGATTTTCTTGTATATACACATTTAGCAATCGATATCGAAATGCTTCAAATCATTAGTTTAACATATTAAAGTTAATTAACCATCTTTAAAGTATTGAAGGTGAAATAAAGCCATGGCGCCATAACGACAGTGATTTGGAAGAATTCCGTAATCTTATATTTAGTTATAAAGTCGATTTTCTTGTATATATGCATTTAGAAATCGATATCGAAATGTTTCAAATCATTAGTTTAACATATTTAAGTTAATTAACCATCTTTAACGTATTGAAGGTGAAATAAAGCCATGGCGCCATAACGACAGTAATTTAGAAGAATTCCGTAATCTTATATTTAGGTATAAAGTCGAATTTCTTGTATATATGCATTAAGCAATCGATATCGAAATGCTTCAAATAACTGGTTTAACATATTTAAGTTAATAAACCTTCTTTAACGCACTGAAGTTAACAAAAAGCCATGGCGGCATAACGGCAGTGCATGTATTAGAATTCCGTAATCTTATATTTAGGTATAAATTCGATTTTTTTTGTATATACACATTTAGCAATCGATATCGAAATGCTTCAAATCATTAGTTTAACATATTTAAGTTAATTAACCTTCTTTAACGTATTGAAGTTGATATAAGGCCATGGCGGCATAACGACAGTACATTTGGAAGAATTCCGTAATCTTATATTTAGGTATAAAGTCGATTTTGTTGTATAAACTCATTTAGCAATCGATATCGAAATGCCTCAAATCATTAGTTTAACATATTTAAGTTAAGAAACCTACTTTAACGCACTGAAGTTAACGCAAAGCCATGGCGGCATAACGGCAGTGCATGTAGAAGAATTCCGTAATCTTATATTTAGGTATAAATTCGATTTTTTTTGTATATACCAATTTAGCAATCGATATCGAAATGCTTCAAATCATTAGTTTAACATATTTAAGTTAACAAACCTACTTTAACGCACTGAAGTTAACACAAAGCCATGGCGGCATAACGGCAGTGCATGTAGAAGAGTATTCTTATATTTAGGTATAAATTCAATTTTTTTGTATATACACATTTAGCAATCGATATCGAAATGCTTCAAATAAATTAGTTTAACAAATTTAAGTTAACTAACCTCCTTTAACGTATTGAAGTTGATATAAAGCCATGGCGGTATAACGACAGTACATTTGGAAGAATTCCGTAATCTTATATTTAGGTATAAAGTCGATTTTGTTGTATATATGCATTTAGCAATCAATTTCGAAAATCTTCAAATCATTAGTTTAACATATTTAAGTTAATTAACATTCTTTAACGTATTGAAGGTGATATAAAGCCATGGCGACATAACGACAGTACATTTGGAAGAATTCCGTAATCTTATATTTTGGTATGAAGTCGATTTTCTTGTACATATGCATTTAGCAATCGATATCGAAATGTTTCAAATCATTAGTTTAACATATTAAGTTAGTAAGGCTTCTTTAACGCACTGAAGTTAACATAAAGCCATGGGGGTATAACGGCAGTGCATGTAGAAGAATTCCGTAATCTTATGTTTAGGTATAAATTCGATTTTGTTGTATATACACATTTAGCAATCGATATCGAGATGCTTCAACTCATTAGTTTAACATTTTTAAGTTAATTAACCTTCTTTAACGTATTGAAGTTTATATAAAGCAATGCCGGCATAACGGCAGTGCATGTAGAAGAATTCCGTTATCTTATATTTAGGTATAAAGTCGATTTTCTTGTATATACACATTTAGCAATCGATATCGAAATGCCTCAAATCATTAGTTTAACATATTTAATTTCATTAACCCTCCTTATCTTACTGAAGTCTACAATCGCCTTAACGGCAAAAACGGCAGTGCATTTAGAAGAATTCCGGAATCTTATATTTAGGTATAAAGTCGATTTTCTTGTATATACTCACATAGCAATCGATATCAAAATGCTTCAAATCATTAGTTTGACATATTTAAGTTAAAAAAACCTACTTTAAACCGAAGTTAACACAACGCCATGGCGGCATAACGGCAGTGCATGTAGAAGAAATCTGTGATCTTATAATTAGGTATTAAGTCGATTTTTTTGTATATACACATTTAGCAATCGATATCTAAATGCTCCAAATCATTAGTTTAACATATTTAAGTTAATTAACCATCTTTAACGTATTAAAGGTGAAATAAAGCCATAGCGGCATAACGACAGTACTTTTGGAAGAAATCCTTAATCTTATATTTAGGTATAAAGTCGATTTTCTTTTATATATGCATTAAGAGATCGATATCGAAATGCTTCAAATCATAAGTTTAACATATTTAAGTGAACAAACCTACTTTAACGAACTGAAGTTGACATAAAGCCATGGCGGAATAACGGCAGTGCATTTGGAAGAATTCCGTTATCCTAAGTTTAGGTATAAAGTCAAGTTTCTTGTATTAGCACATTTAGCAATCAATATCGAAATGCTTCAAATCATTAGTTTAACATATTTAAGTTAAATTACCTTCTTTAACCTACCGAAGGTGACACGAAGCCATGGCGGCATAACGGCAGTTCATGTAGAAGAATTCCGTAATTTTATATTTAGGTAAAAAATCGATTTTGTTGTATGAACACATTTAGAAATCCATGTCGAAATGTTTCAAATCGATAGTTTAACATTTTTAAGTTAATTAACCTTCTTTATCTTACGAAAGTCTACAAAAGCCTTAACGGCATAACGGCAGTGCTTTTGGGAAGAATTCCGTAATCTTATATTTAGGTACATAGTCGATTTTCTTGTATATACTCATTTAGCAATCGATATCGAAATGCTTCAAATCATTAGTTTAACATATTAAAGTTAATAAACCTTCTTTAACGAACGGAAGTTGGCATTAATCCAGGGCGGCATAACTGCAGTGCATTTGAAGAGTTCCGTAATCTTATTTTTAGGTATAAAGTCGCTTTTCTTGTATATACTCATTTAGCAATCGATATCGAAATGCTTCAAATCATTAGTTTGACATATTTAAGTTAAAAAAACCTACTTTAAACCGAAGTTAACACAATGCCATGGCGGCATAACGGCAGTGCATGTAGAAGAAATCCGTAATCTTATAATTAGGTATTAAGTCGAATTTGTTGTATATATGCATTTAGCAATCGATTTCGAAAATCTTCAAATCATTAGTTTAACATATTTAAGTTAATAAAGCTTCTTTAACGTATTGAAGGTGATATAAAGCCATGGCGACATAACGACAGTACATTTGGAAGAATTCCGTAATCTTATATTTAGGTATTAAGTCGGTTTTCTTGTATATACTCATTTAGCAAACGATACCGAAATGCTTCAAATCATTAGTTTAACATGTTTAAGTTTACGAACCTACTTTAACGCACTGAAGTTAACACAAAGCCATGGCGGCATAACGGCAGTGCATGTAGAAGAACTCCGTAATCTTATGTTTAGGTATAAATTCGATTTTTTTGTATATACACATTTAGCGTAATCTTATATTTAGGTATAAAGTCGATTTTGTTGTATATATGCATTTAGCAATCGATTTCGAAAATCTTCAACTCATTAGTTTGACATATTTAAGTTAATTAACCTTCTTTAACGTATTGAAGGTGATATAAAGCCATGGCGACATAACGACAGTACATTTGGAAGAATTCCGTAATCTTATATTTATGTATGAAGTCGATTTTCTTGTACATATGCATCTAGCAATCGATTTAGAAATGCCTCAAATCATTAGTTTAACAACCTAGTTTAACAAACCTACTTTAACGTACTGAAGTTTACACAAAGCCGCATAACATCTTATATTTAGGTATAAATTCGATTTTTTTGTATATACACATTTAGCAATCGATATCGAAATGCTTCAAATCATTAGTTTAACATATTAAGTTAATAAACATTTTTTAGCTTAATGAGGTCTACATAAAGCCTTAACGGTATAACGGCAGTGCATTTAGAAGAACTCCGTAATGTTATAATTTTATATTTAGTTATAAAGTCGATTTTCTTGTATATACACATTTAGCAATCGATATCGAAATGCTTCGAATCATTAGTTTAACATATTAAAGTTAATTAACCATCTTTAAAGTATTGAAGGTGAAATAAAGCCATGGCGCCATAACGACAGTGATTTGGAAGAATTCCGTAATCTTATATTTAGGTATAAAGTCGATTTTCTTGTATATATGCATTTAGAAATCGATATCGAAATGTTTCAAATCATTAGTTTAACATATTTAAGTTAATTAACCATCTTTAACGTATTGAAGGTGAAATAAAGCCATGGCGCCATAACGACAGTAATTTAGAAGAATTCCGTAATCTTATATTTAGGTATAAATTCGATTTTTTTTGTATATACACATTTAGCAATCGATATCGAAATGCTTCAAATCATTAGTTTAACATATTTAAGTTAATTAACCTTCTTTAACGTATTGAAGTTGATATAAAGCCATGGCGGCATAACGACAGTACATTTGGAAGAATTCCGTAATCTTATATTTAGGTATAAAGTCGATTTTGTTGTATAAACTCATTTAGCAATCGATATCGAAATGCCTCAAATCATTAGTTTAACATATTTAAGTTAAGAAACCTACTTTAACGCACTGAAGTTAACGCAAAGCCATGGCGGCATAACGGCAGTGCATGTAGAAGAATTCCGTAATCTTATATTTAGGTATAAATTCGATTTTTTTGTATATACCAATTTAGCAATCGATATCGAAATGCTTCAAATCATTAGTTTAACATATTTAAGTTAACCAACCTACTTTAACGCACTGAAGTTAACACAAAGCCATGGCGGCATAACGGCAGTGCATGTAGAAGAGTATTCTTATATTTAGGTATAAATTCAATTTTTTTGTATATACACATTTAGCAATCGATATCGAAATGCTTCAAATCATTAGTTTAACAAATTTAAGTTAACTAACCTCCTTTAACGTATTGAAGTTGATATAAAGCCATGGCGGTATAACGACAGTACATTTGGAAGAATTCCGTAATCTTATATTTAGGTATAAAGTCGATTTTGTTGTATATACATATGCATTTAGCAATCAATTTCGAAAATCTTCAAATCATTAGTTTAACATATTTAAGTTAATTAACATTCTTTAACGTATTGAAGGTGATATAAAGCCATGGCGACATAACGACAGTACATTTGGAAGAATTCCGTAATCTTATATTTTGGTATGAAGTCGATTTTCTTGTACATATGCATTTAGCAATCGATATCGAAATGTTTCAAATCATTAGTTTAACATATTAAGTTAGTAAGGCTTCTTTAACGCACTGAAGTTAACATAAAGCCATGGCGGTATAACGGCAGTGCATGTAGAAGAATTCCGTAATCTTATGTTTAGGTATAAATTCGATTTTGTTGTATATACACATTTATTAATCGATATCGAGATGCTTCAACTCATTAGTTTAACATTTTTAAGTTAATTAACCTTCTTTAACGTATTGAAGTTTATATAAAGCCATGGCGGCATAACGGCAGTGCATGTAGAAGAATTCCGTTATCTTATATTTAGGTATAAAGTCGATTTTCTTGTATATACACATTTAGCAATCGATATCGAAATGCTTCAAATCATTAGTTTAACATATAAAGTTCAAAAACGTTTTTTAGCTTAATGAGGTCTACATAAAGCCTTAACGGTATAACGGCAGTGCATTTAGAAGAACTCCGTAATGTTATGATTTTATATTTAGGTATAAAGTCGATTTTGTTGTATTTACATATTTAGCAGTCGATATCGAAATGCTTTAAACCATTAGTTTAACATATTTAAAATAATTAACCTTCTTTAACGTATGGAAGTTGATACAAACCATGGCGGCATATCGACAGTACATTTGGAAGAATTCCGTAAACTTATATTTAGGTATAAAGTCGATTTTCTTGTATATACACATTTAGCATACGATATCGAAATACTTTAAATCGTTAGTTTAACATATTTAAGTTAATTAACCTTCTTTATCTTACTAAAGTCTACAAAAGCCTTAACGGCATAACGGCAGTGCATTTGGAAGAATTCCGTAATCTTATATTTAGGTACATAGTCGATTTTCTTGTATATACTCATTTAGCAATCGATATCGAAATGCTTCAAATCATTAGTTTAACATATTTAAGTTAATAAACCTTCTTTAACGAACTGAAGTTGGCATAAATCCATGGCGGGATAACTGCAGTGCATTCAGAATAATTCCGTAATCTTATATTTAGGTATAAAGTCGATTTTCTTGTATATACTCATTTAGCAATCGATATCGAAATGCTTCAAATCATTAGTTTAACATATTTAAGTTAATTAACCTTCTTTATCTTACTGAAGTTTACATAAAGACATAACGGTATAACGGCAGTGCATTTGAAGAGTTCCGTAATCTTATATTTAGGTATAAAGTCGCTTTTCTTGTATATACTCATTTAGCAATCGATATCGAAATGCTTCAAATCATTAGTTTGACATATTTAAGTTAATAAAACCTACTTTAAACCGAAGTTAACACAACGCCATGGCGGCATAACGGCAGTAGAAATCCGTAATCTTATATTTAGGTATTAAGTCGAATTTGTTGTATATATGCATTTAGCAATCGATTTCGAAAATCTTCAAATCATTAGTTTAACATATTTAAGTTAATAAAGCTTCTTTAACGTATTGAAGGTGATATAAAGCCATGGCGACATAACGACAGTACATTTGGAAGAATTTCGTAATCTTATATTTAGGTATTAAGTCGGTTTTCTTGTATATACTCATTTAGCAATCGATATCATAGATATAATAAAATTACGTAATCTTATATTTAGGTATAAAGTCGATTTTCTTGTATATGCTCATTTAGAAATCGATATCGAAATGCTTCAAATCATTAGTTTAACATATTTAAGTTAACAAACCTACTTTAACGCACTGAAGTTAACATAAAGCCATGGCGGCATAACGGCAGTGCATTTAGAAAAATTCCGTAATATTATAGTTAGGTATAAAGTCGATTTTCTTGTATATACACATTTAGCAATCAATATCGAAATGCCTCAAATCATTAGTTTAACATATTTAAGTTAATTAACCTTCCTTATTGTAATTTTTGTGCACTCACCTTGTTGGGCTTTTATACCAAAAATAAAACTGAACTGAAAATTAGTTTATCCGTGAGTGTGAGGATCGAGCACAACCGAAACTGAATTTTATTATTGATTTTATTTTATGTAAATGTCACAAAAAACCGAATTTTATTATTGATTTTATTTTATGTAAATGTCACAAAAAACCGAATTTTTGCGGATCTGGATGTACCGGCGGGACGCCCAGAGAGATTGTAGCGTACCGATCGCTGATGATGTCGCAAACGAACTGAGCTAGTCGATCCGTTTATCGGTCCTTCCTGGATCCCGTTGGTGCTGAATCGGATGATGTGATGGGTGTTGGTGTACATGTGTGCTGATGTGTGTCGGTGTGTAAATGCTCTCACGAGTACTGTAGGATGTGGGTTGTAAGCGTACTGTGGTGAAAGTGCGTGTTAGTGATGTAAGTTTGAGTCGATGTGGTGTGATGTGGTGAAGGTTGCGTGTTAGTGATGTAGGTTTTGAAACGATGTGGTGTGGTAATGTGGTGTGTGTGTTGAGGTCGGGGGAGGATGCTCATTTGTACATCCTGGCCCCCCTAGGCGAGTGTCTAGCCTAGTAGCCTCTGAAGCCGTTGTAACGTGGCTACCTCGTTGCTGAGGCCTGTGGAACGGCGCGATTGCGGCCTGGGCTGGCGCCTCCGGTTCGGTGGAGGATTGCGGTGACACCAGGAACGTGAGTGCTCCGTAGGGTATGCCGGCCTGCGTGGTTGCGATCGCTTGGGTCTTCTGATGGCATCATGTCTGCGAGGAGCATCATGACGCCCGCCATCGAGTACGCCGGTGCGGTGTAGCAGCGTATGGTGGTGACGCATGCATACTTGGCACTGGTAGCCCGTTGTGCACTCTTGCGTACGATGGGTGGGCGCCAGACAATTCAGACAATGCCCATGTGCTTGAGCGATCTGCTGGCGTTGCTGAGGGGTCATCCCCTTGAAGATGCCACAGCGTGGCAACCGATGACGACGGCGACATAGAGCGCATTCTAGTTGTGGTGGTTCCGGTAACGTTGATCGCGTGTCGTTAAGTGGAGCCGTTGAAACTGCTCGAGGAGCTGCGGTGGCTATGGTGGTGCGCGGCGCTGCGACTGGTGTAGTCTTCGAGCGCGGAACAGTAACTGCCGAACGTATGGTGTGCGTGGGCGCAGTTGGCATCTCGGCATCCATTGTTGTCTGTTAAAAGATTTTATTTTAATTAGCATATACATATATATATTCATATGGACATTGGTGCCACGTAATGTGGCACGAGTGAGTCGTCATGTGAATCAACTCATTTTTCTTGGTTTTTACGGTTACTTATGGATATTGGAGCATTTTATCATTATTTATTTTTCGTTTCTTTGTTTATTAACTACGGTTACGTTATTTTCGGTTTAATCGGCGGTTGGCAAAAAGCACAGCTTGACGAGCGGCCTGGTTAGTGTTCCCGTTTGAGTGCGGAGATCGACTACGCGAATATGACCGTCGGAGCCGTAATAGAGCTTCTCTATGCGGCCAAGCCATTCGGTGGGGGGGAGACAATCGTACTTGATCAAGACACAATCTCCAAGCTTAGGCGCATTTTCTGTTGTTTTCCATCGGTACCTTCTGTGGAGGTCCTTTAAATAATCATCTTTCCATCGACGACTGAAGTCATGATGGAGAATTTTTATTCTTTCCCAACGATTTAATAAGGAAAGCGACTCCACGCCTGGCTCAGGTGTGGCCAGAATGGGCGCTCCTTTAAGAAAATGCCCTGGCGTGAGGGCAGTAAAGTCTGAGGGATCTTGCGAGAGTGCAGCGAGAGGCCGTGAATTAAGAACGGCTTCAATTCTAATTAAAAGGGTCGTGAATTCTTCGAAATTAAATTTGTGGTTGCCAGCTATCTTTTTAAAATGAGATTTGAAGCTTTTTACGGCAGATTCCCATAAGCCACCCATATGTGGAGCGCTTGGGGGGATAACCTGCCAATTCATACCTTGGGGTGCATACTTTTGTACGATGTCAGGTGATACTTGTTTAAAGAAATCGACAAACTGTTTCTCGGTGGCTCGTTGAGCTCCAATAAATGTTTTGCCATTATCGCTCATGATTTTTGATGGAAAGCCTCGTCGTCCGACGAAACGAGCAAAAGCCGCGAGGAAAGCCTCCGTCGTCAGATTCGTACATAGCTCAAGGTGTACTGCTTTTGTCGTGAAACAGACAAAAACAGCCACGTAGCCTTTCATGAGGGTAGGAGACCTTAACATGGATGCCTTTATCATAAAAGGCCCAGCAAAATCTACACCTGTAGTGGTGAACGGCAGAGCAAAATTGCAGCGTTCAGGTGGAAGTGCTGCCATAATCTGCGATCGCATTTTCTGCTTATGCATAGTGCAGATTTTGCACATGAAAATGCACTTTTTTATTTGGGGCTTCAGTCGGGGTATGTACAGCTCTTGGCGGACCATATGTTGCATGAGGCGATGTTCGGCATGGAGCATTAGTGTGTGGATATATCTAATAAATAACGTGGCAAACGGACACCTCTCTGGTATGATTATAGGGTGGCGTTCATTGTACGTTAGGCTTGAATTAGCAAGCCGACCATTGGCACGAAGTAAACCCTTCGAATCTAGAAATGGGTTTAGGACTAAGAGTGAGCTCTTTTTATCGATAGGCTTCGATTCTCTTAGTAATTCTACATCGCGGCTGAAGTAGCGCGTTTGGGTTGATAAGATAAGAGCGACCTTTGCTTTTTGTAAGTCTTGGTGCGTCAATTTATCGCAATGGAGATAAGTTGCTCCTTTAACTTTAAGTTTGAGCCGCTCTAAAAACTTGAGAATATAGGCAACTACCCGGAGGGCTCGGGGAAACGATGAAAATCGTTCAAGGATGTCAGTGTCATCCAATGTTGCAAGATAAGTGTCGATTTTACGACTTTCTGGGGCAAGTATGTTGCGCATGGGTGATTGTGGCCAAGAATCGGGAGATTCTGTTAACCATCGGGGGCCATTCCACCAGAGGGTGGAGGTGGCAAGATGCAGAGGCTTGCATCCTCTTGTACCTAGATCAGCAGGATTGTCAGCACTGGCTACGTGACGCCAAGTGGCTGATCCTACTAGGTCAAGTATTTCAGATGTTCGGTTAGAAATATAAGTTTTCCACGCATGTGGTGGTTTTTCTAACCAGGCTAGAACTATCTCGGAATCGGACCATAAATATAATCTATATTTCGCCATATTTAAGTGGGTCTGCACCATTGAAGCTAGCTTTGCTAGTAGCAGAGCGCCACAGAGTTCAAGTCGTGGTAGACTTTTCGTTTTTAGAGGCGCAACTTTTGCTTTTGCCGCTAATAAGTGGCTTGTGGTTGCAATACCGCTTTGTGTGCGCACATAAATAGTGGCACAATATGCCTTTTCCGAGGCGTCGCAGAAACCGTGTAGTTTCACTTTGTATTCGGGGGAATAGTTTACCCACCGTGGAATTTGTATCTTCGAGATGTCGTTCAAATTATTAGCGAACTGGGACCATTTTTCTAAGCGAAGAGGTTTCACTTGTTCGTCCCAGTCGGTTCCGTCTAGTTATAATTCTTGGATCAGGATTTTCGCTTGTATCATAATTGGCGAAAGCCATCCTGCGGGGTCAAAAAGTTTTGCCATAGAGGAGAGAATTTGGCGTTTTGTAATAGCAGATAATGCGGATATGGACTCAGTAGTGTATGAAAACTGGTCCGATATCGCATTCCATTGGATGCCTATTGTTTTTGTTGTACTTTCCTTTTCAAATATAAGGAAATTAGTATCCAACAAATGGTCTTTAGGAATATTTTTTAAAATATTTGGGTGATTGGCTGTAATCTTTTTTAAAGGAAACCCTGCGGTATTGAGGGCACTTATTACCTGTGATAAGGTCTCGTATGCTTGTGGAAGACTGTGGCTTCCAGACAGGATATCGTCTACATACGTTTGCGTTTTTAAGACTTGTGTTGCCAGTGGAAATTCTGGCTTTGTGTCAGTTCGTGTAGTGTACGAATGTAGTGTACGAATGGCTAGATATGGGGCACAGTTTACACCAAAGGTAACTGTTTTCAATTTAAAGTCGCGTAGTGGACTATTGGCAGATTTTCGGAAAATAATCCGCTGAAAATCTTGATCATCTTTATGAACCAGTATTTGTCGATACATCTTTTCGACATCCCCATTGAATACGTATTTGTATATACGCCAGTTCAATATGAGGAGCATTAAATCTGGTTGGAGTGTGGGTCCCGTAAATAGAATATCATTTAGGGAATTACCCGAACTCGTGGATCGTGATGCATTGAAGACAACTCGAACTTTTGTTGTTTTCTTCTCAGGCTTTACTACTGCATGATGTGGCAAGTAGAAAGAGTAATATTTGCCTCTTAAGATTTTTTCACATGGGTTACCTTCCTCCATGTGATCTAAATGAAGGTATTCTTCCACGACACCATCATAAACTTGTTTAAGCTCACCTTTTCTAAGTAGGTTTTTCTCCATACTTAGAAACTGCTGTATTGCAGAGGTGCGAGAGTGACCTAAGGCGAGTGTGTCTGGAAATTGTTGTTTTATTGGTAGTCGTACGACATACCGACCATTATCTGATCGAGTAGTTGTGGCTTTGTAAAAGTCTTCACAATACTGATCTTCAGGTGTTGTAATTGGAATGGGGGGGAGTTCTTCTACCTCCCAAAATCTTCTCAATTGTGAATTGAGGTACTCGTTTGAGATTTCCTCAACTTGAGTTGTCATGGCTGTGACTGGTTCCGCAACTAGTCCACTTAGGACCCATCCGAAAATGGTATTTTGCGCCAGTAGTGTTTTCGAAATTTTTTCAACACCTTCTAATATGATTTGCGGTATAAGGTCGCTGCCTATCAGGATGTCTATCTGAGCTGGCGTGTCGCAATTGGGATCTGCCAGAGTCAGGTGTGCAATTTTATCCCAATGCTTGCTATTTATTTGATAACTTGGTAGCATGTTAGTTAGTTGCGGTAAGACAATAGCATTTGCTTCAATGCGCTTATCCGCTTTGGGGGAAATTAGGGTAATGGGGCAGATTTTACTTGAGTTTTGTACTACTCGTCCGCCCATTCCCGTAATTTCATAGTTGGCATGTTTTGTTGGCAGTTTTAGCCTATTTTGTGCCCTAGACGCTATGAATGATCGTTGCGATCCTTGGTCTATTAGGGCTCTTAGTTTGAACAGTTCTCCTCGATGTTCGATGGAGACAACTGCTGTAGGTAGTAGTACTCTACTATGATTTTCGCTGTGTAGCGTTTGAGTTTTTATTGCCTTTGAACAACATGGTGTCTCTTGGCAATTGTCTTGAGGTTTTGTTTCGGGAGTTGCTGTGGCAACTAAACCCGTGGCTTTTTTCGAAAAAGCGCTGCTATGAGATGTGTTGGGAAAGTTATTGAGATGTAACATAGAATGATGCCTTTTGTGGCAATATACGCAATTAAATTTGCTTTCGCAAGTATTAAGATTGTGTGAGTGGGACAAGCAGTTTGTACAGAGTCTTTTTGACCTGACAAAGTTGTTCCTTTCATTGACATTCATTTTTTTAAATTTCTCGCAAGCTTTTAACTTATGCCCTCCAGAACATAGTTCGCATGACGTGAATTTATTTTGTTCAGATATGAACGATTGTGCTTTGAAAAAACTTCTGTTTAAATGATTGTTGCTTCCGGCTTGGGGTTTATTGAAGCTTCGATTTAGGTCTTGTTGAACGTTTTTAGTTCTGACTACTTTTTTGTCTACCCTTTCCGCAATTTCGTATTGGGTAGTTAAGAAATCTTTCACCTGTTGCCACGTTGGGCATTTTCTTCTTGATGAGAGCGATTGCTCCCACAAAAGTAATGATTTCTCTGGTAATGCGGCGGTACATATGTTTACCAGAATAGGATCCCAATTGTGAGTGGGAATATTTTGTGTCGATAGAACCGACAAACAGTTTGAAACAGTGGATTCTAGTTTCATGAATTCTTCACTGGTTTCTCTTTGAATTTTAGGCAAGTTCATAAGTATCGTTACTTGCTTGTCAACTAATATTCTCTCATTTTCGTATATTTGTCTTAAAGCTTCCCAAGCTAAATTAAAATTATCGTCATTCAATGCGAACTGCTTGACTATTACGCCTGCTTGACCTTTAGTTTTGTATCGGAGGTGATACAGTTTTTGCGCCTGTGATAATTTTGGACGGTTTATGTACACGGCTGTAAACATGTCCCGGAAGGACGGCCATTGTTCATAACCTCCATGAAATATTTCCGTATCACACGCTGGCACTTTGAGATGAATGCCTGAACTTGCCTCTTGGGCTTGCAATTGAGGTAACTCTACTCTACTGCGGGGAGTAGGTGCAATTGCCTTCATAAGTTTTAATTGATCTGAGATCATTGCTTTTGTGTCTTCATAGCGGTCTAAGCAATTTTCGTATTTGGCGTAAGCCGAAGATTTAAAATTTTCAGGTAGATCTGAATCATCAGTTTCTACTATTGCGTCGTATGCAGCTTGGAGGCGTGTCCAAAAATTGTCAATAGATTTATTTTTTATTTCTAGTACCGATTCAGAGTTGTCCTGAATCGGTGAAGATGCAAATCGAGTGCAGTATTTAATCAAGGTGTCACTCTCAGAAATGAATTTAATATACGAGATGTCCCTCCCCCTTTTTTGCTTTGTAGCACCTTGCTTTGAGAGTGTAGCTTCAGCAGGTGTACATGGGCTTTTATCATTAGTAATCATTTTGGGAATTCTTAAGAATTCTGCTTTAGATTCTTTTGAATCTGTGCTCATTCAGAAAAATTTGAGTTAATAAAATATAAGGATATTTTATTATAATAGAAAGATTTGTTCCCGAAAACTCTTTTTATTAAATAAGAGTTGTTTATTTCCGAAAAATTGGATTATTAAAATATGTATAACCGAAAGCTCTTTTCAATAAAGAAGAGCTGTTATTTCCGAAAAAGAATGTAAGCATGCGTTATCGCTTTTATTGCTCGCGTATTTACTTGCGTGTTTTTTTTTTTTTTTTGATATCGGAAAAAATATTTTTTATGGCTTTATCCGTATGCCCTTGTATCAGCGCGCACTGAACACAAGGTTAATACCCTTTGTACATACGTGTGGATGTTATGTGCATATAATATGCGTTAAATGAAATATGTGCACTTATGCTTGTTCTTGTTGGACAAGGAACAAGAAAATGCTCGGAAATCGCCAAATTGGACCTTTAATATTTGAATGTATGTACAAAGGTAATTAGTTTGCAATTTTCAGTTTTTTCAACCAATGTTGATTTTTCGCACAGTTTATTTAATTTCTTGTTTCCTATGTTTATAGGTATACAACATTCGAAAGTTTTCGGCAATATAATATTTCGCGTTTATATATATTCGCGGTAAGAAATATGCGCTAAAAGCGCTACTGTATATATTTATATATATATATGTATATGTATGTATTTATTAAAAAATTTTTTTATATATGTATATTTCGTTTGCTGATATGTATGTATATATGTATGTATGTATGTTTGTATTTGTTCTTTTTATGTTTTATTCTTATATCTCCCTTTGCTTACTTTGAAAGCAATCCCTCTCCCAGCTGAATAATCTGAAGCGGTATTGCATTTGCAAGTATCCCTCTCACAGTTACTAAGCCGGAGCGGTATTGCCAGAATAATTAGCAAGTAAATACTTGAATACTGATATTTTTTATTGTTTGCGGATTGTGTGTATTGTATACACGAAGGTAAGTCTTAAGGGCATATAATAATTTATTTGGTTATATATATATATATATGTATATTGAGGATACATATATATATATATATTATTTTCCTTTTTGTACTGTGAATTTACCGCCAAGCTTTCACTAACCGTTTTATTAAACGGATTTAGTAGCTATCTGTTTTATGCAGTTGACCGTTGGAGCAACGATACATACATATATACATTTATTATATATAACGATAAAAATCAAATGTGAAATGGATACACTCTCTTTATGTTCCCTCAGGGGATTTTGGGGAGTTTTTTTTAAAAGAAAATTGGGTGCGTGTGCGCTTCTACTATTCCTCCTGCTGTTGAGCTGCCTCCTCTCCGCTGTTCCAGTGTTGGTTGTTAGTATTTTTTTTTTTTTTTCTTTTAATTCAATGATTTTTGATTTTCTATGTTTCGCGCCCGATTTTTTAAATTTCGCGCCCGTTTTGTTAGTAAAGCTTTAATTGTTGTGTTGTTTTTGGTTCTATTGATTTATGTATTGAATTTCACTGCTTTTCCTTCTTTCTTTTCGTTTGTTTAGCACTTCACTGCGTTTTGGGTTCACCGCACTTTTTACTAACTTCTTCTTTTTTTTTTTTTTCTTTTATATGTATGTTTTATATGTATGTTCACTTTTGGTTCATGTATGTATATATTCTTTGTCACTCACTTTTTTTTTTTTTTTTTTGTTTTTTAAATTTTTGTGTCACTACACTTCACTTCACTGCTCGTACCATGTGCCTTTCTGTAGGCTCGAAGAACCAATGTAATTTTTGTGCACTCACCTTGTTGGGCTTTTATACCAAAAATAAAACTGAACTGAAAATTAGTTTATCCGTGAGTGTGAGGATCGAGCACAACCGAAACTGAATTTTATTATTGATTTTATTTTATGTAAATGTCACAAAAAACCGAATTTTTGCGGATCTGGATGTACCGGCGGGACGCGCAGAGAGATTGTAGCGTACCGATCGCTGATGATGTCGCAAACGAACTGAGCTAGTCGATCCGTTTATCGGTCCTTCCTGGATCCCGTTGGTGCTGAATCGGATGATGTGATGGGTGTTGGTGTACATGTGTGCTGATGTGTGTCGGTGTGTAAATGCTCTCACGAGTACTGTAGGATGTGGGTTGTAAGCGTACTGTGGTGAAAGTGCGTGTTAGTGATATAAAGCCATGGCGACATAACGACAGTACATTTGGAAGAATTCCGTAATCTTATATTTAGGTATTAAGTCGGTTTTCTTGTATATACTCATTTAGCAATCGATACCGAAATGCTTCAAATCATTAGTTTAACATATTTAAGTTTACGAACCTACTCTAACGCACTGAAGTTAACACAAAGCCATGGCGGCATAACGGCAGTGCATGTAGAAGAATTCCGTAATCTTATGTTTAGGTATAAATTCGATTTTTTTGTATATACACATTTAGCGTAATCTTATATTTAGGTATAAAGTCGATTTTGTTGTATATATGCATTTAGCAATCGATTTCGAAAATCTACAAATCACTAGTTTAACATATTTAAGTTAATAAAGCTTCTTTAACGCACTGAAGTTAACATAAAGCCATGGCGGTATAACGGCAGTGAATTTAGAAGAATTCCGTAAGCTTATATTTAGGTATAAAGTCGATTTTGTTGTATATACACATTTAGCAATCGATATCGAAATGCTTCAAATCATTAGTTTAACATATTTAAGTTAATTATCCTTCTATAACATATTGAAGTTGATACAAACCTTGGCGGCATAACGACAGTACATTTGGAAGAATTCCGTAATCTTATATCTAGGTAAAAAGTGGATTTTCTTGTATATACACATTTAGCAATCGATATCGAAATGCTTCAAATCATTAGTTTAACATATTTAAGTTAATTAACCATCTTTAAGGTATTGAAGGTGAAATAAAGCCATGGCGCCATAACGACAGTCATTTGGAAGAAATCCGTATTCTTATATTTAGGTATAAAGTCGATTTTCTTGTATATATGCATTAAGTAATCGAAATCGAAATGCTTCAAATAACTGGTTTAACATATTTAAGTTAATAAACCTTCTTTAACTAACTGAAGTTAACATAAGGCCATGGCGGAATAACGGCAGTGCATTTGGAAGAATTCCGTTATCCAATGTTTAGGTATAAAGTCGATTTTTTTGTATATACACATTTAGCAATCGATATCTAAATGCTTTAAAAATTTTTAAAATTAAAAAGTTTAACATATTTAATTTAAAATTAAGCTTCTTTAACCCCCTAAAGGGTTTGACATAACGGCAGTGCATTTAGAAGAATTCCGTAATCTTATATTTAGGTATAAAGTCGATTTTGTTGTATATACACATTTAGCAATCGATATCGAAATGCTTCAAACAAAAATTTTAAGTTAATTATCCTTCTTTAACGTATTGAAGTTGATATAAACCTTGGCGGCATAACGACAGTACATTTGGAAGAATTCCGTAATCTTATATTTAGGTATAAAGTGGATTTTAATCTATATACACATTTAGCAATCGATATCAAAAATCTTAAAACTCATTAGTTTGACATATTTAAGTTAATTAACCTTCTTTAAGGTATTAAAGGGTTGATACAAACCTTGGCGGCATAACGACAGTCATTTGGAAAAAATTCCGAAATTCTTATATTTAGGTATAAAGTGGATTTTCTTGTATATATGCATTTAGTAATCAAATATCGAAATGCTTCAAATCACTGGTTTAACATATTTAAGTTAATTAACCTTCTTTAAGGTAACTGAAGGTGAAATAAGGCCATGGCGGCATAACGGCAGTCATTTGGAAGAATTCCGTTTCCCTTATGTTTAGGTATAAAGTCGATTTTCTTGTATATAGAAATTTAGCAATCGATATCGAAATGCTTCAAATCATTAGTTTAACATATTAAATTTAAAATTAAACCTTCTTTATCTTCCCTGAATTTTGACATAACGGAACGGCAGTGCATTTGAAAAAGTTCCGTAATCTTATATTTAGGTATAAAGTCGCTTTTCTTGTATATACTCATTTAGCAATCGATATCGAAATGTTTCAAACAAACTTTAAAAGTTAATTAACCTTCTTTAACGTATTAAAATTTAAATATAAAGCCATGGCGGCATAACGACAGTACATTTGGAAGAATTCCGTAATCTTATATTTAGGTATAAAGTCGATTTTATTCTATATAAAAATTTTTCAATCGATATCGAAATCTTAAAACTCATTGGTTTGCATATTTAAGTTAATTAACCTTTTTTAAATCTTATTGAAGTTTACAAAACCTTGGCGGCATAACGACAGTACATTTAAGAATTCCGTTATCTTATATCTAGGTATAAAGTGGATTTTCTTGTATATACACATTTAGCAATCGATATCGAAATGCTTCAAATCATTAGTTTAACATATTTAAGTTAATTAACCATCTTTAAGGTATTGAAGGTGAAAAGCCATGGCGCCATAACGACAGTCATTTGGAAGAATTCCGTATTCTTATATTTAGGTATAAAGTCGATTTTCTTGTATATATGCATTAAGCAATCGATATCGAAATGCTTCAAATCATTAGTTTAACATATTTAAGTTAATTAACCTTCTTTATCTTACTGAAGTTTACATAAAGACATAACGGTATAACGGCAGTGCATTTGAAGAGTTCCGTAATCTTATATTTAGGTATAAAGTCGCTTTTCTTGTATATACTCATTTAGCAATCGATATCGAAATGTTTCAAATCATTGTTTTGACACATTAAAGTTAATTAACCATCTTTAACATATTGAAAGTGAAATAATCCATGGCGCCATAACGACAGTAGTTTGGAAGAATTCCGTAATCTTATATTTAGGCATAAAGTCGATTTTCTTGTAGATACAAATTTTTCAATCGATATCGAAATGCTTCAAATAACTGGTTAAGCATATTTAAGTTAATTAACCTTCTTTATCTTACTGAAGTTTACATAAAGCCATAACGGCATAATGGCAGAATATTTATATGAACTCCGTTATCTTATATTTAGGTATAAAGTCGATTTTGTTGTACATACACATTTAGCAATCGATATCGAAATGCTTCAAATCATTAGTTTAACATATTTAAGTTACTTAACCCTCTTTTTCTTACTGAAGTCTGCAAAAGCCTTAACGGCATAACGGCAGTGCATTTAGAAAAACTACGTAATCTTATATTTAGGTATAAAGTCGATTTTCTTGTATATACACATTTAGCAGTCGATATCAAAATGCTTCAAATCATTAGTTTAACATATTTAAATAAATTAACCTTCTTTAACGTATTGAAGTTGACATAGAGCCATGGCGGCATAACAACAGTACATTTGGAAGAATTCCTTAATCTTCTATTAAGGTATAAAGTCGATTTTCTTGTATATACACATTTAGCAATCGATACCGAAATGCTTCAAATCATTAGTTTAACATATTTAAGTTAATAAACCTTCTTTAACTCACTGAAGTCTACATAAAGCCTTAACGGCATAACGGCAGTGCATTTAGAAGAATTCCGTTATCTTATTTTTAGGTATAAAGTCGATTTTCTTGTATATATGCATTTAGAAATCGATATCGAAATGCTTCAAATCATTAGTTTAACATATTTAAGTTAAATAACCATCTTTAAGGTATTGAAGGTGCAATAAGGCCATGGCGCCATAACGACAGTAATTTGGAAGAATTCCGTAATCTTATATTTAGGTATAAAGTCGATTTTCTCGTATATATGCATTTAGAAATCGATATCGAAATGCTTCAAATCATTAGTTTAACATATTTAAGTTAATTAACCATCTTTAACGTATTGAAGGTGAAATAAAGCCATGGCGCCATAACGACTGTAATTTGGAAGAATTCCGTATTCTTATATTTAGGTATAAAGTCGATTTTCTTGTATATATGCATTAAGCAATCGATATCGAAATGCTTCAAATCATTAGTTTAACATATTTAAGTTACTTAACCCTCTTTTTCTTACTGAAGTCTGCAAAAGCCTTAACGGCATAACGGCAGTGCATTTAGAAAAATTACGTAATCTTATATTTAGGTATGAATTCGATTTTCTTGTATATATGCATTAAGTAATCGAAATCGAAATGCTTCAAATAACTGGTTTAACATATTTAAGTTAATAAACTTTCTTTAACTAACTGAAGTTAACATAAGGCCATGGCGGAATAACGGCAGTGCATTTGGAAGAATTCCGTTATCCTATGTTTAGGTATAAAGTCAAGTTTCTTGTAATAGCACATTTAGCAATCGATATCGAAATGCTTCAAATCATTAGTTTAACATATTTAAGTTAATCTACCCTCTTTGTCTTCCTTAAGTCTACGTAAAGCCTTACCGGCATAACGGCAGTGCATTTAGAAGAATTACGTAATCTTATATTTAGGTATAAAGTCGATTTTCTTGTATATACTCATTTAGCAATCGACATCGAAATGCTTCAAATCATTATTTTAACATATTTAAGTTAATAAGGCTTCTTTAACGCACTGAAGTTAACATAAGGCCATGGCCGAATAACGGCAGTGCATGTAGAAGAATTCCGTTATCTTATATTTAGGTATAAAGTCGATTTTCTTGTATATACACATTTAGCAATCGATATCGAAATGCTTCAAATCATTAGTTTAACATATTAAGTTAGTAAACATTTTTTAGCTTAATGAGGTCTACATAAAGCCTTAACGGTATAACGGCAGTGCATTTAGAAAAACTCCGTAATGTTATAATTTTACATTTAGGTATAAAGTCGATTTTGTTGTATTTACATATTTAGCAGTCGATATAGAAATGCTTCAAACCATTAGTTTAACATATTTAAAATAATTAACCTTCTTTAACGTATGGAAGTTGATACAAACCATGGCGCCATAACGACAGTAGTTTGGAAGAATTCCGTAATCTTATATTTAGGCATAAAGTCGATTTTCTTGTAGATACAAATTTTGCAATCGATATCGAAATGCTTCAAATAACTGGTTTAGCATATTTAAGTTAATTAACCTTCTTTATCTTACTGAAGTTTACATAAAGCCATAACGGCATAATGGCAGAATATTTATATGAACTCCGTTATCTTATATTTAGGTATAAAGTCGATTTTGTTGTACATACACATTTAGCAATCGATATCGAAATGCTTCAAATCATTAGTTTAACATATTTAAGTTACTTAACCCTCTTTTTCTTACTGAAGTCTGCAAAAGCCTTAACGGCATAACGGCAGTGCATTTAGAAAAATTACGTAATCTTATATTTAGGTATGAATTCGATTTTCTTGTATATACTCATTTAGCAATCGATATCGAAAATCTTCAAATCATTAGTTTAACATATTTAAGTTAATTAACCTTCTTTGACGTAATGAAGGTGACATAAAGCCATGGCGGCATAACAGCAGTGCATGCAGAAGAATTCCGTAATCTTATATTTAGGTATAAAGTCGATTTCCTTGTATATACACATTTAGCAATCGATATCGAAATGCTTCAAATAACAGGTTTAGCATATTTAGGTTAATTTACCTTCTTTATCTTACTGAAGTTTACATTAAGCCATAGCGGCATAACGGCAGTATATTTGGGTGAATTTCGTAATCTTTTATTTAGGTATAAAATCGATTTTCTTGTAGATACACATTTAGCAATCGATATAGAAATAATTCAGCTCATTAGTTTAATATATTTAAGTTAATAAACCTTCTTTAACGATCTGAAGTGGGCATATAGCCATGGAGGCATAACGGCAGTGCATGTAGAAGAGTTCCATAATCTTATATTTAGGTATAAAGTCGATTTTCTTGTATATACATACATATTTAGCTATCGATATCGAAATGCTTCAAATCATTAGTTTAACATATTAAGTTAATAAACATGTTTTAGCTTACTGAAGTCTACATAAAGCCTTAACGGTATAACGGCAGTGCATTTAGAAGAATTCCGTAATGTTATAATTTTATATTTGAGTGTAAAGTCGATTTTCTTGCATTTACACATTTAGCAGTCGATATCAAAATGCTTCAAATCATTAGTTTAACATATTTAAGTTAATTAACCTTCTTTAACGTATTGAAGTTGACATAGAGCCATGGCGGCATAACAACAGTACATTTGGAAGAATTCCTTAATCTTATATTTGGGTATAAAGTCGATTTTCTTGTATATACACATTTAGCAATCGATACCGAAATGCTTCAAATCATTAGTTTAACATATTTAAGTTAATTAACCATCTTTAACGTATTGAAGGTGAAATAAAGCCATGGCGCCATAACGACAGTAATTTGGAAGAATTCCGTATTCTTATATTTAGGTATAAAGTCGATTTTCTTGTATATATGCATTAAGCAATCGATATCGAAATGCTTCAAATAACTGGTTTAACATATTTAAGTTAATAAACCTTCTTTAACTAACTGAAGTTAACATAAGGCCATGGCGGAATAACGGCAGTGCATTTAGAAGAATTCCGTTATCCTATGTTTAGGTATAAAGTCAAGTTTCTTGTACTAGCACATTTAGCAATCGATATCGAAATGCTTCAAATCATTAGTTTAACATATTTAAGTTAAATTTACCATCTTTAACCTACCGAAGGTGACATGAAGCCATGGCGGCATAACGGCAGTGCATTTAGAAGAATTCCGTAATCTTATATTTAGGTATAAAGTCGATTTTCTTTTATATACACATTTAGCAATCGATAACGAAATGCTTCAAATCATTAGTTTAACATATTTAAGTTAATTAACCTTTTTTATCTTACTGAAGTTTACATAAAGCCATAACGGTATAACGGCGGTGCATTTGGAAGAATTCCGTAATCTTATATTTAGGTATAAAGTCGATTTTGTTGTATATACACATTAAGCAATCGATATCGAGATGCTTCAACTCATTAGTTTAACACATTAAGTTAATAAACATTTTTTAGCTTACTGAAGTCTACATAAAACTTAACGGTATAACGGCAGTGCATTTGGAAGAATTCCGTTATCTCACATTAAGTAAAAATTCGATTTTCTTGTATATACACATTTAGCAAGCGATATCGAATTGCTTCAAATCATTAGTTTAACATATTTAAGTTAATTTACCCTCTTTGTCTTCTTTAAGTCTACGTAAAGCCTTACCGGCAGTGCATTTAGAAGAATTACGTAATCTTATATTTAGGTATAAAGTCGATTTTCTTGTATATACTCGTTTAGCAATCGACATCGAAATGCTTTAAATCATTATTTTAACATATTTAAGTTAATAAGGCTTCTTTAACGCACTGAAGTTAACATAAAGCCATGGTGGTATAACGGCAGTGGATGTAGAAAAATTCCGTAATCTTTTGTTTAGGTATAAATTCGATTTTGTTGTATATACACATTTAGCAATCGATATCGAGATGCTTCAACTCATTAGTTTAACATATTTAAGTTAATTAACCTTCTTTACGTATTGAAGTTGATATAAAGCCATGGCGGCATAACGGCAGTGCATGTAGAAGAATTCCGTTATCTTATATTTAGGTATAAAGTCGATTTTCTTGTATATATGCATTAAGCAATCGATATCGAAATGCTTCAAATCATAAGTTTAACATATTAAGTTAATAAATATTTTTTAGCTTAATGAGGTCTACATAAAGTCTTAACGGTATAACGGCAGTGCATTTAGAAGAACTCCGTAATGTTATAATTTTATATTTAGGTATAAAGTCGATTTTGTTGTATTTACACATTAAGAAAGTCGATATCGAAATGCTTCAAACCATTAGTTTAACATTTTTAAAAGTTAATTAACCTTCTTTAACGTATTGAAGTTGATACAAACCATGGCGGCATAACGGCAGTGCATTTGGAAGAATTCCGTAATCTTAAATTTAGGTATAAATTCGATTTTCTTGTATATATGTCATTAAGCAATCGATATCGAAATGCTTCAAATCATTAGTTTAACATATTTAAGTTAATAAACCTTCTTTAACGTACTGAAGTCTAATATAAAGCCATAACGGCATAACGGCAGTGCATTTAGAAGAATTACGTAATCTTATATTTAGGTATAATTCGATTTTCTTGTATATACTCATTTAGCAATCGATATCGAAATGCTTCAAATCATTAGTTTAACATATTTAAGTTAATAAAACCTTCTTTAACGCACTGAAGTTTACATAAAGCCATAACGGTATAACGGCAGTGCATGTAGAAAAATTCCGTAATCTTATATTTAGGTATAAAGTCGATTTTGTTGTATATACACATTTAGCAATCGATATCGAAATGCTTCAATCATTAGTTTAACATATTTAAGTTAATTTACCTTCTTTCTTCCTGAAGTTACTAAAGCCATACGGCATAACGGCAGTGCATTTAGAAGAATTACGTAATCTTATATTTAGGTATAAAGTCGATTTTCTTGTATATACTCATTTAGCAATCGATATCGAAATGCTTCAAATCATTATTTTAACATATTTAAGTTAATAAACTTCTTTAACGCACTGAAGTTAACATAAAGCCATGGTGGTATAACGGCAGTGCATGTAGAAAAATTCCGTAATCTTATATTTAGGTATAAAGTCGATTTTGTTGTATATACACATTTAGCAATCGATAACGAAATGCTTCAAGTCATTAGTTTAACATATTTAAGTTAATTAACCTTCTTTATCTTACTGAAGTTTACATAAAGCCATAACGGTATAACGGCAGTGCATTTGGAAGAATTCCGTAATCTTATATTTAGGTATAAAGTCGATTTTGTTGTATATACACATTTAGCAATCGATATCGAGATGCTTCAGCTCATTAGTTTAACATATTTAAGTTAGTTAACCCTCTTTATCTTACTGAAGTCTACAAAAGCCTTAACGGCATAACGGCAGTGCATTTAAAAGAATTCCGTTATCTTATATTTAGGTATAAAGTCGATTTTTTTGTACATACTCATTTAGCAATCGATATCGAAATGCTTCAAATCATTAGTTTAACATATTTAAGTTAATTAACTTTCTTAAACGTAATGAAGGTGATATAAGGCCACGGCGGCATAACGACAGTGCATGTAGAAGAATTCCGTAATTTTATATTTAAGTATATAGTCGATTTTCTTGTATTTACACCATTAGTCATTAGTTTAACATATTTAAGTAAATTAATCCTCTTTATCTTACTGAAGTCTACAAAAGCCTTAACGGCATAACGGCAGTACATTTGGAAGAGTTCCATAATCTTATATTTAGGTATTAAATCGATTTTCTTGTATATACGCATTTAGCAATCGACAACGAAATGCTTTAACTCGTTAGTTTAACTAATTTAATTTAATAAACCTTCTTTAACGATCTGAAGTTGGCATAACGGCAGTGGATGTAGAAGAATTCCGTTATCTTTTATTAGGCATAAAGTCGTTTTTCTTGTATATACGCATTTTTCAATCGATATCGAAATGCTTCAAATCATTTGTTAAACATATTATGTTAAAAAACATTTTTTGGCTTACTGAAGTCTACATAAAGCTTTAACGGTACAGCGGCAGTGCATTTAGAAGAATTACGTAATGTTATAATTTTATATTTTGGTATACAGTCGATTTTTGTGTATTTGCACTTTTAGCAATCGATATCGAAATGCTTCAAACAATAAGTTTAACATATTTAGAATAATTAACCTTCTTTAACGTATGTAAGATGATACAAAGCCATGGTGGCATAACGACAGTTCATTTGGAAGAATTCCGTAATCTTATATTTAGGTATAAAGTCGATTTTCTTGTATATACACATTAAGCAATCGATATCGAAATGTTTCAAATCATAAGTTTAACATATTTAAGTTAATTAATCCTTTTTGTCTTACTGAAGTCTACAAAAGCCTTAACGGCATAACGGCAATGCATTTTTAAGAGTTCCGTAAACTTATATTTAGTTATAAAGTCGATTTTGTTGCATATACGTATTTAGCAATCGATAACGAAATGCTTCAAGTCATTAGTTTAACATATTTAAGTTAACATATTTAAGTTAATTAACCTTCTTTATCTTACTGAAGTTTACATAAAGCCATAACGGTATAACGGCAGTGCATTTGGAAGAATTCCGTAAACTTATATTTAGGTATAAAGTCGATTTTGTTGTATATACACATTTAGCAATCGATATCGAGATGCTTCAACTCATTAGCTTAACATATCTAAGTTAATAAACCTTCTTTAACGAACTGAAGTTAACATAAAGCCATAACGGCATAACGGCAGTGCATTTAGAAGAATTCCGTAATCTTATATTTAGGTATAAATCCGATTTTCTTGTATATACACATTTAGCAAGCGATATCGAAATGCTTCAAATCATTAGTTTAACATATTTAAGTTAATAAACCTTCTTTAACTCACTGAAGTCTACATAAAGCCTTAACGGTATAACTGCAGTGCATTCAGAAGAATTCCGTAATCTTATATTTATGTATATAGTCGATTTCCTTGTATATACACATTTAGCAATCGATATCGAAATGCTTCAAATATCAGGTTTAGCATATTTAGGTTAATTTACCTTCTTTATCTTACTGAAGTTTACATTAAGCCATAGCGGCATAACGGCAGTATATTTGGGTGAATTCCGTAATCTTTTATTTAGGTATAAAATCGATTTTCTTGTATATACACATTTAGCAATCGATATAGAAATGCTTCAGCTCATTAGTTTAACATATTTAAGTTAATAAACCTTCTCTAACGATCTGAAGTGGACATATAGCCATGGAGGCATAACGGCAGTGTATGTAGAAGAATTCCATAATCTTATATTTAGGTATAAAGTCGATTTTCTTGTATATACATATTTAGCTATCGATATCGAAATGCTTCAAATCATTAGTTTAACTTATTAAGTTAATAAACGTGTTTTAGCTTACTGAAGTCTACATAAAGCCTTAACGGTATAACGGCAGTACATTTAAAAGCATTCCGTAATGTTATAATTTTATCTTTAAGTGTAAAGTCGATTTTCTTGCATTTACACATTTAGCAGTCGATATCAATATGCTTCAAATCATTAGTTTAACATATTTAAGTTAATTAACCTTCTTTAACGTATTGAAGTTGACATAGAGCCATGGCGGCATAACAACAGTATATTTGGAAGAATTCCGTAATCTTATATTTAGGTATAAATCCGATTTTCTTGTATATACACATTTAGCCATCTATATCGAAATGTTTCAAATCATAAGTTTAACATATTTAAGTTAATAAACCTTCTTTAACGCACTGAAGTCTACATAAAGCCTTAACGGAATAACTGCACTGCATTTAGAAGAATTCCGTAATTTTATATTTAGGTATAAATTAGACTTTCTTGTATATATGCATTTAGAAATCGATATCGAAATGCTTCAAATCATTAGTTTAACATATTTAAG
>JAPZAG010001239.1:0-36201 GCA_027475135.1 Bactrocera correcta | reverse complement strand
TAAGATAACGGAATTCTTCCAAGTGCACTGCCGTTATACCGTTATGGCTTTGTGTAAACTTCAGTAAGCAAAAAGTTTATTAATTAATATGTTAAACTATTGATTTGAAGCATATCGATATCGCTTGCTAAATGTGTTTATACAAGAAAATCAAATTATCCCTAAATATAAGATAACGGAATTCTTCCAAGTGCACTGGCGTTATACCGTTATGGCTTTGTGTAAACTTCAGTAAGCTAAAAAATGTTTATTAAATTAATATGTTAAACTAATGATTTGAAGCACTTCGATATCGTTTGCTAAATGTGTATATACAAAAAATCGACTTAATATCTAAATATAAGATTACGGAATTCTTCCAAATGTACTGTCGTTATGTCGCCATGGCTTTATATCATCTTCAGTACGTTAAAGAAGCTTTATTAACTTAAATATGTTAAAATAATGATTTGAAGATTTTCGAAATCGATTGCTAAATGCATATATACAACAAAATCGACTTAATACCTAAATATAAGATTACGGATTTCTTCTATATGCACTGCCGTTATGCCGCCATGGCTTTGTGTTAACATCGGTTTAAAGTAGGTTTTTTAACTTAAATATGTCAAACTAATGATTTGACGCCTTTCGATATCGATTGCTAAAAGAGCATATACAAGAAAATCGACTTTTTACCTGAATATAAGATTACGGAATTCTTCTACATGCATTGCCGTTATGCCGTTAAGACGTTTGCAGACTTCAGTAAGATAATGAGGGTTAATAAACTTAAATATGTTAAACTAATGATTTGAGGCATTTCGATATCGTTTGCCAAATGTGTATATACAAGAAAATCGATTTTTACCTAAATATAAGATTACGGAATTCTTCTAAATGCACTGCCGTTATGCAGTTATGGCTTAATGTTAACTTCTATTCGTTAAAGAAGGTTTATTAACTTAAATATGTTAAACTAATGATTTGAAGATTTTCGAAATCGATTGCTAAATGCAAATATACAAGAAAATATTCTTTATACCTAAATGTAAGATTACGGAATTCTTCCAAATGTACTGCCGTTATGCCGCCATGGCTTTATATAAACGTCAATATGTTAAAGAAGGTTAATTAACTTAAATATGTTAAACTAATGATTTGAGGCGATATCGATTGCTAAATTTGTATATACAACAAAATCGACTTTATACCTAAATATAAGATTACGAAATTCTCCCAAATGCACTGCCGTTATACCGTTATGGCTTTATGTGAACTTCAGTAAAATAAAGAAGGTTAATTATCTTAAATCTGTTAAACTAATGACTTGAAGCATTTCGATATCGCTTGCTAAATGTGTATATACAAGAAAATCGAATTTATAATTAAATATAAGATTACGAAATTCTTCTAAAGGAATTGCTGTTATGCCGCCATGGCTTTATGTAAACTTCAGGTAGTTAAAAAAAGGTTTATTAACTTAAATATGTTAAACTCATGATTTGAAGCATTTCGATATCGCTTGTTAAATGTGTATATACAAGAAAATCGAATTTATAACTTAATATAAGATTACGGAATTCTTCTACATGGACTGCCGTTATGCCGCCATGGCTTTATGTTAACTTCAGTGCGTTAAAGAAGCTTTATTAACTTAAATATGTTAAACTAATGATTTGAAGATTTTCGAAATCGATTGCTAAATGCATATATACAACAAAATCGACTTTATACCTAAATATAAGATTACGGAATTCTTCAAATGCACTGACGTTATACCGTTTTGGCTTTATGTAAACTTCAGTAAGATAAAGAAGGTTAATTTACTTAAATGTGTTAAACTAATGATTTGGGGCATTTCGATATCGATTGCTAAATGTGTATATACAAGAAAATCGACTTTATAGCTAAATATAAGATTACGGAATTCTTCTAAATGCACTGCCGTTATGTAGTTATGGCTTTATGTTAACCTCAGTGCGTTAAAGTAGGTTTTTTAACTTAAATATTTTAAACTAATGATTTGAAGCACTTCCATATCGATCGCTAAATGAGTATATACAAGGAAATCAACTTAATATCTAAATATAAGTTTACGGAATTCTTCCAAATGTACTGTCGTTATGTCGCCATGGCCTTATATCACCTTCAATACGTTAAAGAAGCTTTATTAACTTAAATATGTTAAACTAATGATTTGAAGCACTTCGATATCGATTGCTAAATGCGTATATACAAGAAAATCGATTTAAATACCTAAATATAAGATTACGGAATTATTCTAAATGCACTGCCGTTATGCCGCCATGGATTTATGCCAACTTCAGTTGGCTAAAGAAGGTTTATTAACTTAAATATGTTAAACTAATGATTTGAGGCATTTCGATATCGATTGCTAAATGAGTATATAGAAGAAAATCGACTTTATACCTAAATATAAGGTTAGGGAATTCTTCCAAATGCACTGCCGTTATGCTGTTAAGGCTTTTGTAGACTTTAGTAAGATAAAGAGGGTTAATTAACTTAAATATGTTAAACTAATGATTTGAAGCATTTCGAAATCGATTGCTAAATGTGTATATACAACAAAATCGATTTTATACCAAAATATATTATTACGGAATTCTTCTACATGCACTGCCGTTATGCCGCCATGGCTTCATGTCACCTTCGGTAGGTTAAAGAAGGTAATTTAACTTAAATATGTTAAACTAATGATTTGAAGCCTTTCGATATTGATTGCTAAATGTGCAAATACAATAAACTTGACTTTATACCTAAACATAGGATAACGGAATTCTTCCAAATGCACTGCCGTTTTTCCGCCATGGCTTTATGTCAACTTCAGTTCGTTAAAGTATGTTTGTTAACTTAAATATGTTAAACTAATGATTTGAAGCATTTCGATATCGATTTCTAAATGCACATATACAAGGAAATCGACTTTATACCTAAATATAAGATAACGGAATTCTTCAAATCACTGTCATTATGGCGCCATGGCTTTATTTCACCTTCAATACGTTAAAGATGGTTAATTAACTTAAATCTGTTAAACCAGTTATTTGAAGCATTTCGATATCGATTGCGTAATGCATATATACACGAAAATCGACTTTATACCTAAATATAAAATTACGGAATTCTTCCAAATGTACTGTCGTTATGCCACCATGGCTTTATATCAACTTAAATACGTTAAAAAAGGTTAATTAACTTAAATATGTTAAACTAATGATTTGAAACATTTAGATATCGATTGCTAAATGTGTGTATACAAAAAAATCGAATTTATACCTTAATATAAGATTACGGATTTTTTCTACATGCACTGCCGTTATGCCGCCAAGGCTTTGTGTTAACATCAGTGCGTTAAAGTAGGTTTGTTAACTTAAATATTTTAAACTAATGAGTTGAAGCATTTCGATATCGATTGCTAAATGAGTATATACAAGAAAATCGACTTTATACCTATATACAAGTTTACGTAATTCTTCTAAATGTTTTGCCGTTATGCCGTTAAAGCGTTTGTAGACTTCAGTAAGATAAAGAGGGTTAATTAACTTAAATATGTTAAACTAATGATTTGAGGCATTTCGATATCGATTACTAAATGTGTATATACAAGAAAATCGACTTTGTACCTAAATATATGATAACGGAATTCTTCTACATGCACTGCCGTTATGCCGTTATGGCTTTATGTCAACTTCAGTTCGTTAAAGTATGTTTGTTAAGTTAAATATGTTAAACTAATGATTTGAAGCACTTCGATATCGATTGCTAAATGCGTATATACAAGAAAATCGACTTAATACCTAAATATAAGATTACGGAATTATTCTAAATACACTGCCGTTATGCCGCCATGGATTTATGCCAACTTCCGTTGGCTAAAGAAGGTTTATTAACCTAAATATGTTAAACTAATGATTTGAGGCATTTCGATATCGATTGCTAAATGTGTATATACAAGAAAATCGACTTTATACCTAAATATAAGATTACGGAATTCTTCCAAATGCACTGCCGTTATACCGTTATGACTTTATGTTAACTTCAGAAGATTTATTAACTTAGATATGTTACACTAGTTATTTGAAGCATTTCGAAATCGATTGCTTAATGCATATATACAAGAAAATCGTCTTTCTACCTAAATATAAGATAACGGAATTCTTCCAAATGTACTGTCGTTATGTCGCCATTGCTTTATATCAACTTCAATATGTTATAGAAGCAAGAAGAAGAAGAATTAACTTAAATATGTTAAACTAATGATTTGGAGCATTTCGATATCGATTGCTAAATGTGTATATACACCCAAATCGACTTTATACCTAAATATAAGCCTACGGAATTCTTCTAAATGCACTGCCGTTATGCCGTTATGGCTTTATGTTAACTTCAGAAGGTTTATTAACTTAGATATGTTACACTAGTTATTTGAAGCATTTCGAAATCGATTGCTTAATGCATATATACAAGAAAATCGACTTTCTACCTAAATATAAGATTACGGAATTCTTCCAAATGTACTGTCGTTATGCCGCCATGGCTTTATATCAACTTCAATATGTTATAGAAGGATAATTAATTTAAAATATGTTAAACTAATGATTTGAAGCATTTCGATATCGATTGCTAAATGTGTATATACAACAAAATCGACTTTATACCTAAATAAAAGACTACGGAATTCTTCTATATGCACTGCCGTTATGCCGCCATGGCTTTATGTTAACTTCAGTGCGTTAAAGAAGCTTTATTAACTTAAATATGTTAAACTAATGATTTGAAGATTTTCGAAATCGATTGCTAAATGCATATACACAACAAAATCGACTTTATACCTAAATATAAGATTACGGAATTCTTCCAAATGCACTGCCGTTAATCCGTTATGGCTTTATGTTAACTTCAGTTCGTTTAAAAAGGCTTATTAACTTAAATATGTTAAACCAGTTATTTGAAGCATTTCGATTGCTTAATGCATATATACAAGAAAATCGACTTTATACCTAAATATAAGATCACGGAATTCTTCCAAATGTACTGTCGTTATACCACCATGGCATTATATCAACTCCAATACGTTAAAAAAGGTTAATTAACTTAAATATGTTAAAATAATGATTTGAAGCATTTAGATATCGATATCTAAATGTGTATATAAAAGAAAATCGACTTTATACCTAAATATAAAATTACGGAATACGGATAATTAACTTAAATATGTTAAACTAATGATTTGAAGCATTTCGATATCGATTGCTAAATGTGTATATACAACAAAATCGACTTTATACCTAAATAAAAGACTACGGAATTCTTCTATATGCACTGCCGTTATGCCGCCATGGCTTTATGTTAACTTCAGTGCGTTAAAGAAGTTTTATTAACTTAAATATGTTAAACTAATGATTTGAAGATTTTCGAAATCGATTGCTAAATGCATATACACAACAAAATCGACTTTATACCTAAATATAAGATTACGGAATTCTTCCAAATGCACTGCCGTTAATCCGTTATGGCTTTATGTTAACTTCAGTTCGTTTAAGAAGGCTTATTAACTTAAATATGTTAAACCAGTTATTTGAAGCATTTCGATTGCTTAATGCATATATACAAGAAAATCGACTTTATACCTAAATATAAGATCACGGAATTCTTCCAAATGTACTGTCGTTATACCACCATGGCATTATATCAACTCCAATACGTTAAAAAAGGTTAATTAACTTAAATATGTTAAAATAATGATTTGAAGCATTTAGATATCGATATCTAAATGTGTATATAAAAGAAAATCGACTTTATACCTAAATATAAAATTACGGAATACTTCCAAAGTAATGTCGTTATGCCGCCATGGCTTTATATCAACTTCAATATGTTATAGAAGGATATTTAACTTAAATATCTTAAACTAATGATTTGAAGCATTTCGATATCGATAGCTAAATGTGTATATACAAGAAAATCGACTTTATACCTAAATATAAGATTACGTAATTCTTCTAAATGCTTTGCCGTTATTCCGTTAAAGTGTTTGTAGACTTCAGTAAGATAAAGAGGGTTAATTAACTTAAATATGTTAAACTAATGATTTGAGGCATTTCGATATCGATTGCTAAATGTGTATATACAAGAAAATCGACTTTATACCTAAATATAAGATTACGGAATTCTTTTAAATGCACTGCCGTTATGCAATTATGGCTTTATGTTAACTTCTGTTCGTTAAAGAAGGTTTATTAACTTAAATATGTTAAACTAATGATTTGAAGCATTTCGATATCGATTGCTAAATGAGTATATATAAGAAAATCGACTTTATACCTAAATATAAGATTACGGAATTCTTCCAAATGTACTGTCGTTATGCCGACATGGCTTTATATCAACTTCAATATGTTAAAGAAGGTTAATTAACTAAAATATGTTAAACTAATGATTTGAAGCAATTCGATATCGAATGCTAAATGCGTATATACAACAAAATCGACTTTATACCTAAATATAAGATTACGTAATTCTTCTAAATGCTTTGCCGTTATGCCGTTAAAACGTTTGTAGACTTCATTAAGATAAAGAGGGTTAATTAACTTAAATATGTTAAACTAATGATTTGAAACATTTCGATTTCGATTGCTAAATGAGTATATACAAGAAAATCGACTTTATACATAAATATAAGATTACGTAATTCTTCTAAATGCTTTGCCGTTATGCCGTTAAGGCGTTTGTAGACTTCAGTAAGATAAAGAGGGTTAATTAACTTAAATATGTTAAACTAATGATTTGAGGCATTTCGATATCGATTGCTAAATGTGTATATACAAGAAAATCGACTTTATACCTAAATATATGAAAACGGAATTCTTCTACATGCACTGCCGTTATGCCGTTAAGGCGTTTGTAGACTTCAGTAAGATAAAGGGGGTTAATTAACTTAAATATGTTAAACTTATGATTTGAAGCATTTAGATATCGATTGCTAAATGCATATAAACAACAAAATCGACTTTATACCTAAATAAAAGTTTACGGAATTCTTCTAAATGCTTTGCCGTTAGGATGTTTGTAGACTTCAGTAAGATAAAGAGGGTTAATTTACTTAAATATGTTAAACTAATGATTTGAAGCATTTCGATTTCGATTGCTAAAGGAGCATATGCAAGAAAATCGACTTTATACACTGCCGTTATACCGTTATGGCTTTATGTTAACTTCAGTAAGTTAAAGAAGGTTTATTAACTTAAATATGTTAAACCAGTTATTTGAAGCATTTCGATATCGATTGCTAAATGTGTATGTACAGCAAAATCGACTTTATACCTAAATATAAGATAACGGAATTCATATAAATATACTGCCGTTATGCCGTTATTGCTTTATGTTAACTTAAATATGTCAAACTAATGATTTAAAGCATTTCGATATCGATTGCTTAATGCATATATACAAGAAAATTGACTTTATACCTAAATATAAGATTACGGAATTCTTCCAAATGTACTGCCGTTATGCCACCATGGCCTTATATCAACTTCAATACGTTAAAAAAGGTTAATTAACTTAAATATGTTAAACTTATGGTTTGAAGCATTTAGATATCGATTGCTTATTGTGTATATAAAAAAAAAATCGACTTTAAACCTAAATATAAGATTACGGAATTCTTCAAAATGTACTGTCGTTATGCCACCATTGCCTTATATCAACTTCAATATTTTAAAAGAAGGTTAATTAACTTAAATATGTTAAACTAATGGTTTGAGGCATTTCGATATCGATTGCTAAATGTGTATATACAACAAAATCGACTTTATACCTAAATATAAGATAACGAAATTCCCACAAATGCACTGCCGTTATACCGTTATGGGTTTACGTGAACTTCAGTAAGATAAATATATGTTAAACTCATGATTTGAAGCATTTCGATATCGATTGCTAAATTCGTATATACAAGAAAATCGACTTTATACCTAAATATAAGATTACGGAATTATTATAAATGCACTGCCGTTATGCCGCCATGGATTTATGCCAACTTCAGTTCGTTAAAGAAGGTTTATTAACTTAAATATGTTAAACTAATGATTTGAAGCATTTCGATATCGATTGCTAAATGAGTATATACAAGAAAATCGACTTTATACCTAAATATAAGATTACGGAATTCTTCCAAATGCACTGCCGTTATGCCGTTAAGGCTTTTGTAGACTTTAGTAAGATAAAGAGGGTTAATTAGCTTAAATATGTTAAACTAATGATTTGAAGCATTTCGATATCGATTGCTAAATGTGTACATACAACAAAATCGAATTTATACCTAAATATAAGATTACGTAATTCTTCTAAATGCTTTGCCGTTATGCCGTTAAGGCGTTTGTAGACTTTAGTAAGATAAAGAGGGTTAATTAGCTTAAATATGCTAAACTAATGATTTGAGGCATTTCGATATCGATTGCTTAATGAGTATATACAAGAAAATCGACTTTATACCTAAATATAAGATTACGTAATTCTTCTAAGTGCTTTGCCGTTATGCCGTTAAAACGTTTGTAGACTTTAGTAAGATAAAGAGGGTTAATTAGCTTAAATATGTTAAACTAATGATTTGAAGCATTTCGATATCGATTGCTAAATGAGTATATACAAGAAAATCGACTTTATACCTAAATATAAGATTACGTAATTCTTCTAAATGCTTTGCCGTTATGCCGTTAAGGCGTTTGTAGACTTAAGTAAGATAAAGAGGGTTAATTAGCTTAAATATGTTAAACTAATGATTTGAAGCATTTCGATATCGATTGCTAAATGAGTATATACAAGAAAATCGATTTTATACCTAAATATAAGATTACGTAATTCTTCTAAACGCTTTGCCGTTATGCCGTTAAGATGTTTGTAGACTTCAGTAAGATAAATAGGGTTAATTATTTTAAAACATGTTAAACTAATGATTTGAAGCATTTCGATTTCGATTGCTAAATGAGTATATACAAGAAAAGCGACTTTATACGTAAATATAAGATTACGTAATTCTTCTAAATGCTTTGCCGTTATGCCGTTAAGGCGTTTGTAAACTTCAGTAAGATAAAGAGGGTTAATTAACTTAAATATGTTAAACTAATGATTTGAGGCATTTCGATATCGATTGCTAAATGTGTATGTACAAGAAAATCGACTTTATACCTAAATATATGATAACGGAATTCCTCTGCATGCACTGCCGTTATGCTGTTAAGGCGTTTGTAGACTTCAGTAAGATAAAGGGGGTTAATTAACTTAAATATGTTAAACTAATGATTTAAGGCATTTCGATATCGATTGCTAAATGTGTATATACAAGAAAATCGACTTAATACCTAAATATAAGATTACGGAATTCTTCCAAATGCACTGCCTTTATACCGTTATGGCTTTATGTTAACTTCAGTTAATTAAAGAAGGTTTGTTAACTTAAATATGTTAAACCAGTTATTTGAAGCATTTCGATATCGATTGCTTAATGCATATATACAAGAAAATCGACTTTATACCTAAATAAAAGATTACGGAATTCTTCCAAATGTACTGTCGTTAAGCCACCATGGCTTTATATAAACTTCAATACGTTAAAAAAGGCTAATTAACTTAAATATGTTAAACTAATGATTTGAAGCATTAAGATATCGATTGCTAACTGCGTATATACAACAAAATCGACTTTATACCTAAATATAAGCTAACGGAATTCTTCTAAATGCACTGCCGTTATGCCGCCATGGCTTTATGTTATTTTCAGTGCGTTTAAGAAGCTTTATTAACTTAAATATGTTAAACTTATGATTTGAAGATTTTCGAAATCGATTGCTAAATGAGTATATACAAGAAAATCGACTTTATACCTTAATATTTCATAACGGAATTCTTCTACATGCACTGCCGTTATGCCGCCAAGGCTTTGTGTTAACTTCAGTGCGTTAAAGTAGGTTTGTTAACTTAAATTTGTTAAACTAATGATTTGAAGCATTTCGATATATATAGCTAAATGAGTATATACAAATGGACTTTATACCTAAATATAAGATTACGGAATTCTTCTAAATGATTTGCCGTTATGCCGTTAAGGCGTTTGTAGACTTCAGTAAGATAGAGAGGGTTAATTAGCTTAAATATGTTAAACTAATGATTTGAAGCATTTCGATATCGATTGCTAAATGTGTATATACAACAAAATTGACTTTATACCTTAATATAAGATTACGAAATTCTTCTAAATGAATTGCCGTTATGCCGTTAAAACTTTTGTAGACTTCAGTGGGTTAATGTAGGTTTGTTAACTTAAATATGTTAAACTAATGATTTGAAGCATTTCGATTTCGATTGCTAAATGAGTATATACAAGAAAATGGACTTTATACCTAAATATAAGATTACGGAATTCTTCTAAATTCTTTGCCGTTATGCCGGTAAGACGTTTGTAGACTTCAGTAAGATAGAGAGGGTTAATTAACTTAAATATATTAAACTAATGACTTGAGGCATTTCGATAGCGATTGCTAAATGTGTATATACAAGAAAATCGACTTTATACCTAAATATATGATAACGTTAAGGCGTTTGTAGGCTTCAGTAAGATAAAGGGGGTTAATTAACTTAAATATGTTAAATCGACTTTATACCTAATATAAGATTAGGGAATTCTTCTAAATGCACTGCCGTTATGCCGCCATGGCTCTAAGCCTTCTTCGTTAAAGAAGGTTTATTAGCTTAAATATGTTAAACTAATTATTTAAAGCATTTCGATTTTGATTGCTAAATGTGTATATACAAGAAAATCAACTTTATACATAAATATAAGACTACGGAATTCCCCCAAATGTATTGTCGTTATGCTGCCATGGCTTTACATAAACTTCAATATGTTAAACAAGGTTAATTAACTTAAATATAAGTTAATCAGCCTTAACGGCATAAAGGCAGTGCATTTGGAAGAATTCCGTAATCTTATATTTAGATATAAAATCGATTTTGTTGTTTATACACATTTAGCAATCGATATCGAGATGCTTCAACTCATTAGTTTAACATATTTAAGTTAATTAACCTTTTTTAACGTATTTAAGTTGACATAAAGCCATGGCGGAATAACGGGAGTGCATTTGGAAGAATTTCGTATTCTTATATTTAGGTATAATGTCGGTTTTCTTGTATATACGCATTTAGCAATCGATATCGAAATGCTTCAAATCATTAGTTTAACATATTTAAGTTAATTAACCTTCTTTATCTTACTGAAGTTTACATAAAGCCAAAACGGTATAACGGCAGTGCATTTGGGAGAATTTCGTAATTTTATATTTAGGTATAAAGTCGATTTTCTTGTATATACACATTTAGCAATCGATATCGAAATGCCTCAAATCATTAGTTTAACGTATTTAAGTTAATTAACCTTCTTTAACATATTGAAGTTGATATAAAGCCATGGCGGCATAACGGCAGTACATTTAGAAGAATTCCGTAATCTTATATTTATGTATAAAGAAGATTTTCTTGTACATATGAATTTAGCAATCGATTTCGAAAATCTTCAAATCATTAGTTTAACATACTTAAGTCAATAAACCTTCTTTAACGAACAGAAGTTAACATGAAGCCATAACTGCATAACGGCAGTGCATTTAAAAGAATTCCGTAATCTTATATTTAGGTATAAAGTCGATTTTCTTGTATATACACATATAGCAATCGATATCGAAATGCTTCAAATCATTAGTTTAAAAAATTTAAGTTAATTAACCTTCGTTAACCTATTGAAGTTGATATAAAGCCATGGCGGCATAACGACGGTACATGTGGAAGAATTCCGTAAACTTTTATTTAGGTATAAAGTCGATTTTTTTGTATATATGCATTTAGCAGTCGATTTCGAAAATCTTCAAATCATTAGTTTAACATATTTAAGTTAATTAACCTTCTTTAACGTATTGAAGGTGATATAAAGCCATTGCGACATAACGACAGTACATTTGGAAGAATCCCGTAATCTTATATTTAGGTATGAAGTCGATTTTCTTGTATATACTCATTTAGCAATCGATATCGAAATGCTTCAAATCACTAGTTTACCATATTTAAGTTTGCAAACCTACTTTAACGCACTGAAGTTTACACAAAGTCATGGCGGCATAACATCTTATATTTAGGTATAAATTTGATTTTTTTGTATATACACATTTAGCAATCGATATCGAAATGCTTCAAATCATTAGTTTAACATATTTAAGTTAATTAATCTTCGTTAACGTATTGAAGTTGATATAAAGCCATGGCGGCATAACGGCAGTACATTTGGAAGAATTCCGTAATCTTATATTTAGGTATAAAGTCGATTTTCTTGTATATATGCATTAAGCAATCGATATCGAAATGCTTCAAATAACTGGTTTAACATATTTAAGTTAACAAACCTACTTTAACGCACTGAAGTGAACACAAAGCCATGGCGGCATAACGGCTTATATTTAGGTATAAATTCGATTTTTTTTGCATATACACATTTAGCAGTCGATATCGAAATGCTTCAAGTCATTAGTTTAACATATTAAGTTAATAAACATTTTTTAGCTTAATGAGGTCTACATAAAGCCTTAACGCTATAACGGCAGTGCATTTAGAAGAACTCCGTAATGTTATAATTTTACATTTAGGTATAAAGTCGATTTTGTTGTATTTACACATTTAGCAGTCGATATCGAAATGCTTCAAACCATTTGTTTAACATACTTAAAATAATTAACCTTTTTTAACGTATTGAAGTTGATGCAAACCATGGCGGCATAACGACAGTACATTTGGAAGAATTCCGTAATCTTATATTTAGGTATAAAGTCGATTTTCTTGTATATACACATTTAGCAATCGATATCGAAATGCTTCAAATCATTAGTTTAACATATTAAAGTTAATTAACCATCTTTAACGTATTTAAGGTGAAATAAAGCCTTAACGCCATAACGACAGTAATTTGAAAGAATTCCGTAATCTTTTATTTAGGTATAAAGTCGATTTTCTGGTATATATGCATTTAGAAATCGATATCGAAATGCTTCAAATCATTAGTTTAACATATTTAAGTTAATTAACCTTTTTTAACGTATTGAAGTTGACATAAAGCCATGGCGGAATAACGGCAGTGCATTTGGAAGAATTCCGTAATCTTATATTTAGGTATAAAGTCGATTTTGTTGTTTATACACATTTAGCAATCGATATCGAGATGCTTCAACTCATTAGTTTAACATATTTAAGTTAATTAACCTTTTTTAACGTATTTAAGTTGACATAAAGCCATGGCGGAATAACGGGAGTGCATTTGGAAGAATTTCGTAATCTTATATTTAGGTATAATGTCGGTTTTCTTGTATATACGCATTTAGCAATCGATATCGAAATGCTTCAAATCATTAGTTTAACATATTTAAGTTAATTAATCTTCTTTAACGTATTGAAGTTGATATAAAGCCATGGCGGCATAACGGCAGTACATTTGGAAGAATTCCGTAATCTTATATTTATGTATAAAGAAGATTTTCTTGTACATATGAATTTAGCAATCGATTTCGAAAATCTTCAAATCATTAGTTTAACATACTTAAGTCAATAAACCTTCTTTAACGAACAGAAGTTAACATGAAGCCATAACTGCATAACGGCAGTGCATTTAAAAGAATTCCGTAATCTTATATTTAGGTATAAAGTCGATTTTCTTGTATATACACATATAGCAATCGATATCAAAATGCCTCAAATCATTAGTTTAACATATTTAAGTTAATTAACCCTCTTTATCTTACTGAAGTCTTCAAACGCCTTAACGGCATAACGGCAATGCATGTAGAAGAATTCCGTAATCTTATATTTAGGTATAAATTCGATTTCTTGTATATACTCATTAGCAATCGATATCGAAATGCTTCACATCATTAGTTTGACATATTTAAGTTAAAAAACCTACTTTAAACCGAAGATAACACACAGCCATGGCGGCATAACGGCAGTGCATGTAGAAGAAATCCGTAATCTTATATTTAAGTATTAAGTCGAATTTGTTGTATATATGCATTTAGCAATCGATTTCGAAAATCTTTAAATCATTAGTTTAACATATTTAAGTTAATTAACCCTCTTTATCTTACTGAAGTCTGCAAACGCCTTAACGGCATAACGGCAGTGCATTTGAAGAATTCCGTAATCCTATATTTAGGTATAAAGTCGATTTTTTTGTATATATGCATTTAGCAATCGATTTCGAAATCTTCAAAACATTAGTTTAACATATTTAAGTTAATTATCCTTCTATAACATATCGAAGTTGATAAAAAGCCATTGCGGCATAGCGACAGTACATTTGCAAGAATTCCGTAAACTTATATTTAGGTAGAAAGTCGATTTTCTTTTATATATGCATTAAGCAACCGATTCAAAATGCTTCAAATAACTGGTGTAACATATCTAAGTTAATAAACCTTCTTAAACGAACTGAAGTTAAAATGAAGCCATAACGGCATAACGGCAGTGCATTGAGAAGAATTCCGTAATCTTATATTTCGGTATAAAGTCGATTTTCTTGTATATACACATTTAGCAATCGATATCGAAATGCTTCAAATCATTAGTTAAACATATTTAAGTTAATTAGCCCTCTTTATCTTACTGAAATCGACAAACGCCTTAACGGCATAACGGCAAAGCATTTGGAAGAATTACGTAATCTTATATTTAGGTATTAAGTGGATTTTGTTGTATATACTCATTTAGCAATCGATATCGAAATGCTTTAAATCATTAGTTTAATATATTTATGTTAACGAACCTACTTAAACGCACTGAAGTTAACACAAAGCCATGGCGGCATAACGGCAGTGCATTTAGAAGAATTCCGTAATCTTATATTTAGGTATAAATTCGATTTTTTTGTATATACACATATAGCAATCGATATCGAAATGCTTCAAATCATTAGTTTAACAAATTTAAGTTAATTAACCTTCGTTAACGTATTGAAGTTGATATAAAGCCATGGCGGCATAACGACGGCACATTTGGAAGAATTCCGTAAACTTATATTTAGGTATAAAGTCGATTTTGATGTATATATGCATTTAGCAGTCGATTTCGAAAATCTTCAAATCATTAGTTTAACATATTTAAGTTAATTAACCTTCTTTAACGTATTGAAGGTGATATAAAGCCATGGCGACATAACGACAGTACATTTGGAAGAATCCCGTAATCTTATATTTAGGTATGAAGTCGATTTTCTTGTATATACTCATTTAGCAATCGATATCGAAATGCTTCAAATCACTAGTTTACCATATTTAAGTTTGCAAACCTACTTTAACGCACTGAAGTTTACACAAAGTCATGGCGGCATAACATCTTATATTTAGGTATAAATTCGATTTTTTTGTATATACACATTTAGCAATCGATATCGAAATGCTTCAAATCATTAGTTTAACATATTAAGTTAATAAACATTTTTTAGCTTAATGAGGTCTAGATAAAGCCTTAACGGTATAACGGCAGTACACTTAGAAGAACTCCGTAATGTTATAATTTTATATTTAGGTATAAAGTGGATTTTGTTTTATTTACACATTTAGCAGTCGATATCGAAATGCTTCAAACCATTAGTTTAACATATTTAAAATAATTAACCTTCTTTAACGTTTTGAAGTTGATACAAACCATGGCGGCATAACGACAGTACATTTGGAAGAATTCCGTAATCTTATATTTGGGTATAAAAACGATTTTCTTGTATATACACATTTAGCAATCGATATCGAAATCCTTCAAATCATTAGTTTAACATATTTAAGTTAATTAACCATTTTTAACGTATTGAAGTTGAAATAAAGCCATGGCGCCATAACGACAGTAATTTGGAAGAATTCCGTAATTTTATATTTAGGTATAAAGTCGATTTTCTTGTATATATGCATTTAGAAATCGATATAGAAATGGTTCAAATCATTAGTTTAACATATTTAAGTTAATTAACCATCTTTAACGTATTGAAGGTGAAATAAAGCCATGGCGCCATAACGACAGCAATTTGGAAGAATTCCGTAATCTTATATTTAGGTATAAAGTCGATTTTCTTGTATATATGCATTAAAAAATCGATATCGAAATGCTTCAAATCATTAGTTTAACATATTTAAGTTAATTAACCATCTTTAACGTATTGAAGGTGAAATAAAGCCATGGCGCCCTAACGACAGTAAATTTGGAAGAATTCCGTAATCTTATATTTAGGTATAAAGTCGATTTTCTTGTATATATGCATTAAGCAATCGATATCGAAATGCTTCAAATAACTGGTTTAACATATTTGAGTTAATAAACCTTCTTTAACTAACTGAAGTTAACATAAGGCCATGGCGGAATAACGGCAGTGCATTTGGAAGAATTCCGTTATCCTATATTTAAGTATAAAGTCAAGTTTCTTGTACTAGCACATTTAGCAATCGATATCGAAATGCTTCAAATCATTAGTTTAACATATATAAGTAAAATTACCTTCTTTAACCTTCCGAAGGTGACATGAAGCCATGGCGGTATAACTGCACTGCATTTAGAAGAATTCCGCAATTTTATATTTAGGTATAAATTCGACTTTCTTGTATATATGCATTTAGAAATCGATATCGAAAAGCTTCAAATTATTAGTTTAACATATTTAAGTTAATTAACCTTCTTTAACGTATTGAAGTTGATATAAAGCCATGGCGGCATAACGACAGTGCATGTAGAAGAATGCCGTAATCTTATATTTAGGTATAATGTCGATTTTCTTGTATATACACATTTTGCAATCGATATCAAAATGCTTCAAATCATTAGTTTAACATATTTAAGTTAATAAAACTTCTTTAGCGCACTGAAGTCTACATACAGCCTTAACGGTATAACTGCACTGCATTTAGAAGAATTCCGTTATCTTATATTTAGGTATAAATTTGACTTTCTTCTATATACTCTTTTAGCAAGCGATATCAAAATGCTTCAAACCATTAGTTTAACATATTTAAAATAATTAAACTTCTTTAACGTATTGAAGGTGATATAAAGCCATTGCGACATAACGACAGTACATTTGGAAGAATCCCGTAATCTTATATTTAGGTATGAAGTCGATTTTCTTGTATATACTCATTTAGCAATCGATATCGAAATGCTTCAAATCACTAGTTTACCATATTTAAGTTTGCAAACCTACTTTAACGCACTGAAGTTTACACAAAGTCATGGCGGCATAACATCTTATATTTAGGTATAAATTTGATTTTTTTGTATATACACATTTAGCAATCGATATCGAAATGCTTCAAATCATTAGTTTTATATATTTATGTTAACGAACCTACTTTAACGCACTGAAGTTAACACAAAGCCATGGCGGCATAACGGCAGTGCATGTAGAAGAATTCCGTAATCTTATATTTAGGTATAAATTCGATTTTTTTGTATATACACATATAGCAATCGATATCGAAATGCTTCAATCATTAGTTTAAAAAATTTAAGTTAATTAACCTTCGTTAACCTATTGAAGTTGATATAAAGCCATGGCGGCATAACATCTTATATTTAGGTATAAATTTGATTTTTTTGTATATACACATTTAGCAATCGATATCGAAATGCTTCAAATCATTAGTTTAACATATTTAAGTTAATTAATCTTCGTTAACGTATTGAAGTTGATATAAAGCCATGGCGGCATAACGGCAGTACATTTGGAAGAATTCCGTAATCTTATATTTAGGTATAAAGTCGATTTTCTTGTATATATGCATTAAGCAATCGATATCGAAATGCTTCAAATAACTGGTTTAACATATTTAAGTTAACAAACCTACTTTAACGCACTGAAGTGAACACAAAGCCATGGCGGCATAACGGCTTATATTTAGGTATAAATTCGATTTTTTTTGCATATACACATTTAGCAGTCGATATCGAAATGCTTCAAGTCATTAGTTTAACATATTAAGTTAATAAACATTTTTTAGCTTAATGAGGTCTACATAAAGCCTTAACGCTATAACGGCAGTGCATTTAGAAGAACTCCGTAATGTTATAATTTTACATTTAGGTATAAAGTCGATTTTGTTGTATTTACACATTTAGCAGTCGATATCGAAATGCTTCAAACCATTTGTTTAACATACTTAAAATAATTAACCTTTTTTAACGTATTGAAGTTGATGCAAACCATGGCGGCATAACGACAGTACATTTGGAAGAATTCCGTAATCTTATATTTAGGTATAAAGTCGATTTTCTTGTATATACACATTTAGCAATCGATATCGAAATGCTTCAAATCATTAGTTTAACATATTAAAGTTAATTAACCATCTTTAACGTATTTAAGGTGAAATAAAGCCTTAACGCCATAACGACAGTAATTTGAAAGAATTCCGTAATCTTTTATTTAGGTATAAAGTCGATTTTCTGGTATATATGCATTTAGAAATCGATATCGAAATGCTTCAAATCATTAGTTTAACATATTTAAGTTAATTAACCTTTTTTAACGTATTGAAGTTGACATAAAGCCATGGCGGAATAACGGCAGTGCATTTGGAAGAATTCCGTAATCTTATATTTAGGTATAAAGTCGATTTTGTTGTTTATACACATTTAGCAATCGATATCGAGATGCTTCAACTCATTAGTTTAATATATTAAAGTTAATTAAGCTTCTTTAACGCACTGAAGTTAATATAAAAGCCATGGCGGCATAACGGCAGTATATGTGGCAGAATTCCGTAATCTTATATTTAGGTATAAAGTCGATTTTCTTGTATATACACATTTAGCAATCGATATCGAAAATCTTCAAATCATTAGTTTAACATATTTAAGTTAATTAACCTTTTTTAACGTATTTAAGTTGACATAAAGCCATGGCGGAATAACGGGAGTGCATTTGGAAGAATTTCGTAATCTTATATTTAGGTATAATGTCGGTTTTCTTGTATATACGCATTTAGCAATCGATATCGAAATGCTTCAAATCATTAGTTTAACATATTTAAGTTAATTAATCTTCTTTAACGTATTGAAGTTGATATAAAGCCATGGCGGCATAACGGCAGTACATTTGGAAGAATTCCGTAATCTTATATTTATGTATAAAGAAGATTTTTTTGTACATATGAATTTAGCAATCGATTTCGAAAATCTTCAAATCATTAGTTTAACATACTTAAGTCAATAAACCTTCTTTAACGAACAGAAGTTAACATGAAGCCATAACTGCATAACGGCAGTGCATTTAAAAGAATTCCGTAATCTTATATTTAGGTATAAAGTCGATTTTCTTGTATATACACATATAGCAATCGATATCAAAATGCCTCAAATCATTAGTTTAACATATTTAAGTTAATTAACCCTCTTTATCTTACTGAAGTCTTCAAACGCCTTAACGGCATAACGGCAATGCATGTAGAAGAATTCCGTAATCTTATATTTAGGTATAAATTCGATTTTCTTGTATATACTCATTTAGCAATCGATATCGAAATGCTTCACATCATTAGTTTGACATATTTAAGTTAAAAAACCTACTTTAAACCGAAGATAACACACAGCCATGGCGGCATAACGGCAGTGCATGTAGAAGAAATCCGTAATCTTATATTTAAGTAACGGGTGATTTTTTTGAGGTTAGGATTTTCATGCAGTAGTATTTGACAGATCACGTGGGATGTCAGACATGGTGTCAAAGAGAAAGATGCTCAGTATGCTTTGACATTTCATCATGAATAGACTTACTAACGAGCAACGCTTGCAAATCATTGAATTTTATTACCAAAATCAGTGTTCGGTTCGAAATGTGTTTCGCGTCCGTGTCCGATGAGCGATGAGGCTCATTTCTGGTTGAATGGCTACGTAAATAAGCAAAATTGCCGCATTTGGGGTGAAGAGCAACCAGAAGCCGTTCAAGAACTGCCCATGCATCCCGAAAAATGCACTGTTTGGTGTGGTTTGTACGCTGGTGGAATCATTGGACCGTATTTTTTCAAAGATGCTGTTGGACGCAACGTTACGGTGAATGGCGATCGCTATCGTTCGATGCTAACAAACTTTTTGTTGCCAAAAATGGAAGAACTGAACTTGGTTGACATGTGGTTTCAACAAGATGGCGCTACATGCCACACAGCTCGCGATTCTATGGCCATTTTGAGGGAAAACTTCGGACAACAATTCATCTCAAGAAATGGACCCGTAAGTTGGCCACCAAGATCATGCGATTTAACGCCTTTAGACTATTTTTTGTGGGGCTACGTCAAGTCTAAAGTCTACAGAAATAAGCCAGCAACTATTCCAGCTTTGGAAGACAACATTTCCGAAGAAATTCGGGCTATTCCGGCCGAAATGCTCGAAAAAGTTGCCCAAAATTGGACTTTCCGAATGGACCACCTAAGACGCAGCCGCGGTCAACATTTAAATGAAATTATCTTCAAAAAGTAAATGTCATGAACCAATCTAACGTTTCAAATAAAGAACCGATGAGATTTTGCAAATTTTATGCGTTTTTTTTTAAAAAAAGTTATCAAGCTCTTAAAAAGTCACCCTATACTAAGTCGAATTTGTTGTATATATGCATTTAGCAATCGATTTCGAAAATCTTTAAATCATTAGTTTAACATATTTAAGTTAATTAACCCTCTTTATCTTACTGAAGTCTGCAAACGCCTTAACGGCATAACGGCAGTGCATTTGAAGAATTCCGTAATCTTATATTTAGGTATAAAGTCGATTTTTTTGTATATATGCATTTAGCAATCGATTTCGAAAATCTTCAAAACATTAGTTTAACATATTTAAGTTAATTATCCTTCTATAACATATTGAAGTTGATAAAAAGCCATTGCGGCATAGCGACAGTACATTTGCAAGAATTCCGTAAACTTATATTTAGGTAGAAAGTCGATTTTCTTTTATATATGCATTAAGCAACCGATTTCAAAATGCTTCAAATAACTGGTGTAACATATCTAAGTTAATAAACCTTCTTAAACGAACTGAAGTTAAAATGAAGCCATAACGGCATAACGGCAGTGCATTGAGAAGAATTCCGTAATCTTATATTTCGGTATAAAGTCGATTTTCTTGTATATACACATTTAGCAATCGATATCGAAATGCTTCAAATCATTAGTTAAACATATTTAAGTTAATTAGCCCTCTTTATCTTACTGAAATCGACAAACGCCTTAACGGCATAACGGCAAAGCATTTGGAAGAATTACGTAATCTTATATTTAGGTATTAAGTGGATTTTGTTGTATATACTCATTTAGCAATCGATATCGAAATGCTTTAAATCATTAGTTTAATATATTTATGTTAACGAACCTACTTAAACGCACTGAAGTTAACACAAAGCCATGGCGGCATAACGGCAGTGCATGTAGAAGAATTCCGTAATCTTATATTTAGGTATAAATTCGATTTTTTTGTATATACACATATAGCAATCGATATCGAAATGCTTCAAATCATTAGTTTAACAAATTTAAGTTAATTAACCTTCGTTAACGTATTGAAGTTGATATAAAGCCATGGCGGCATAACGACGGCACATTTGGAAGAATTCCGTAAACTTATATTTAGGTATAAAGTCGATTTTGTTGTATATATGCATTTAGCAGTCGATTTCGAAAATCTTCAAATCATTAGTTTAACATATTTAAGTTAATTAACCTTCTTTAACGTATTGAAGGTGATATAAAGCCATGACGACATAACGACAGTACATTTGGAAGAATCCCGTAATCTTATATTTAGGTATGAAGTCGATTTTCTTGTATATACTCATTTAGCAATCGATATCGAAATGCTTCAAATCACTAGTTTACCATATTTAAGTTTGCAAACCTACTTTAACGCACTGAAGTTTACACAAAGTCATGGCGGCATAACATCTTATATTTAGGTATAAATTCGATTTTTTTGTATATACACATTAGCAATCGATATCGAAATGCTTCAAATCATTAGTTTAACATATTAAGTTAATAAACATTTTTTAGCTTAATGAGGTCTAGATAAAGCCTTAACGGTATAACGGCAGTACACTTAGAAGAACTCCGTAATGTTATAATTTTATATTTAGGTATAAAGTGGATTTTGTTTTATTTACACATTTAGCAGTCGATATCGAAATGCTTCAAACCATTAGTTTAACATATTTAAAATAATTAACCTTCTTTAACGTTTTGAAGTTGATACAAACCATGGCGGCATAACGACAGTACATTTGGAAGAATTCCGTAATCTTATATTTGGGTATAAAAACGATTTTCTTGTATATACACATTAGCAATCGATATCGAAATGCTTCAAATCATTAGTTTAACATATTTAAGTTAATTAACCATTTTTAACGTATTGAAGTTGAAATAAAGCCATGGCGCCATAACGACAGTAATTTGGAAGAATTCCGTAATTTTATATTTAGGTATAAAGTCGATTTTTTTGTATATATGCATTTAGCAATCGATTTCGAAAATCTTCAAAACATTAGTTTAACATATTTAAGTTAATTATCCTTCTATAACATATTGAAGTTGATAAAAAGCCATTGCGGCATAGCGACAGTACATTTGCAAGAATTCCGTAAACTTATATTTAGGTAGAAAGTCGATTTTCTTTTATATATGCATTAAGCAACCGATTTCAAAATGCTTCAAATAACTGGTGTAACATATCTAAGTTAATAAACCTTCTTAAACGAACTGAAGTTAAAATGAAGCCATAACGGCATAACGGCAGTGCATTGAGAAGAATTCCGTAATCTTATATTTCGGTATAAAGTCGATTTTCTTGTATATACACATTTAGCAATCGATATCGAAATGCTTCAAATCATTAGTTAAACATATTTAAGTTAATTAGCCCTCTTTATCTTACTGAAATCGACAAACGCCTTAACGGCATAACGGCAAAGCATTTGGAAGAATTACGTAATCTTATATTTAGGTATTAAGTGGATTTTGTTGTATATACTCATTTAGCAATCGATATCGAAATGCTTTAAATCATTAGTTTAATATATTTATGTTAACGAACCTACTTAAACGCACTGAAGTTAACACAAAGCCATGGCGGCATAACGGCAGTGCATGTAGAAGAATTCCGTAATCTTATATTTAGGTATAAATTCGATTTTTTTGTATATACACATATAGCAATCGATATCGAAATGCTTCAAATCATTAGTTTAACAAATTTAAGTTAATTAACCTTCGTTAACGTATTGAAGTTGATATAAAGCCATGGCGGCATAACGACGGCACATTTGGAAGAATTCCGTAAACTTATATTTAGGTATAAAGTCGATTTTGTTGTATATATGCATTTAGCAGTCGATTTCGAAAATCTTCAAATCATTAGTTTAACATATTTAAGTTAATTAACCTTCTTTAACGTATTGAAGGTGATATAAAGCCATGACGACATAACGACAGTACATTTGGAAGAATCCCGTAATCTTATATTTAGGTATGAAGTCGATTTTCTTGTATATACTCATTTAGCAATCGATATCGAAATGCTTCAAATCACTAGTTTACCATATTTAAGTTTGCAAACCTACTTTAACGCACTGAAGTTTACACAAAGTCATGGCGGCATAACATCTTATATTTAGGTATAAATTCGATTTTTTTGTATATACACATTAGCAATCGATATCGAAATGCTTCAAATCATTAGTTTAACATATTAAGTTAATAAACATTTTTTAGCTTAATGAGGTCTAGATAAAGCCTTAACGGTATAACGGCAGTACACTTAGAAGAACTCCGTAATGTTATAATTTTATATTTAGGTATAAAGTGGATTTTGTTTTATTTACACATTTAGCAGTCGATATCGAAATGCTTCAAACCATTAGTTTAACATATTTAAAATAATTAACCTTCTTTAACGTTTTGAAGTTGATACAAACCATGGCGGCATAACGACAGTACATTTGGAAGAATTCCGTAATCTTATATTTGGGTATAAAAACGATTTTCTTGTATATACACATTTAGCAATCGATATCGAAATGCTTCAAATCATTAGTTTAACATATTTAAGTTAATTAACCATTTTTAACGTATTGAAGTTGAAATAAAGCCATGGCGCCATAACGACAGTAATTTGGAAGAATTCCGTAATTTTATATTTAGGTATAAAGTCGATTTTTTTGTATATATGCATTTAGCAATCGATTTCGAAAATCTTCAAAACATTAGTTTAACATATTTAAGTTAATTATCCTTCTATAACATATTGAAGTTGATAAAAAGCCATTGCGGCATAGCGACAGTACATTTGCAAGAATTCCGTAAACTTATATTTAGGTAGAAAGTCGATTTTCTTTTATATATGCATTAAGCAACCGATTTCAAAATGCTTCAAATAACTGGTGTAACATATCTAAGTTAATAAACCTTCTTAAACGAACTGAAGTTAAAATGAAGCCATAACGGCATAACGGCAGTGCATTGAGAAGAATTCCGTAATCTTATATTTCGGTATAAAGTCGATTTTCTTGTATATACACATTTAGCAATCGATATCGAAATGCTTCAAATCATTAGTTAAACATATTTAAGTTAATTAGCCCTCTTTATCTTACTGAAATCGACAAACGCCTTAACGGCATAACGGCAAAGCATTTGGAAGAATTACGTAATCTTATATTTAGGTATTAAGTGGATTTTGTTGTATATACTCATTTAGCAATCGATATCGAAATGCTTTAAATCATTAGTTTAATATATTTATGTTAACGAACCTACTTAAACGCACTGAAGTTAACACAAAGCCATGGCGGCATAACGGCAGTGCATGTAGAAGAATTCCGTAATCTTATATTTAGGTATAAATTCGATTTTTTTGTATATACACATATAGCAATCGATATCGAAATGCTTCAAATCATTAGTTTAACAAATTTAAGTTAATTAACCTTCGTTAACGTATTGAAGTTGATATAAAGCCATGGCGGCATAACGACGGCACATTTGGAAGAATTCCGTAAACTTATATTTAGGTATAAAGTCGATTTTGTTGTATATATGCATTTAGCAGTCGATTTCGAAAATCTTCAAATCATTAGTTTAACATATTTAAGTTAATTAACCTTCTTTAACGTATTGAAGGTGATATAAAGCCATGGCGACATAACGACAGTACATTTGGAAGAATCCCGTAATCTTATATTTAGGTATGAAGTCGATTTTCTTGTATATACTCATTTAGCAATCGATATCGAAATGCTTCAAATCACTAGTTTACCATATTTAAGTTTGCAAACCTACTTTAACGCACTGAAGTTTACACAAAGTCATGGCGGCATAACATCTTATATTTAGGTATAAATTCGATTTTTTTGTATATACACATTAGCAATCGATATCGAAATGCTTCAAATCATTAGTTTAACATATTAAGTTAATAAACATTTTTTAGCTTAATGAGGTCTAGATAAAGCCTTAACGGTATAACGGCAGTACACTTAGAAGAACTCCGTAATGTTATAATTTTATATTTAGGTATAAAGTGGATTTTGCTTTATTTACACATTTAGCAGTCGATATCGAAATGCTTCAAACCATTAGTTTAACATATTTAAAATAATTAACCTTCTTTAACGTTTTGAAGTTGATACAAACCATGGCGGCATAACGACAGTACATTTGGAAGAATTCCGTAATCTTATATTTGGGTATAAAAACGATTTTCTTGTATATACACATTTAGCAATCGATATCGAAATGCTTCAAATCATTAGTTTAACATATTTAAGTTAATTAACCTTTTTTAACGTATTGAAGTTGAAATAAAGCCAAAGCGCCATAACGACAGTAATTTGGAAGAATTCCGTAATTTTATATTTAGGTATAAAGTCGATTTTCTTGTATATATGCATTTAGAAATCGATATAGAAATGGTTCAAATCATTAGTTTAACATATTTAAGTTAACTAACCATCTTTAACGTATTGAAGGTGAAATAAAGCCATGGCGCCATAACGACAGTAATTTGGAAGAATTCCGTAATCTTATATTTAGGTATAAAGTCGATTTTCTTGTATATATGCATTAAAAAATCGATATCGAAATGCTTCAAATCATTAGTTTAACATATTTAAGTTAATTAACCATCTTTAACGTATTGAAGGTGAAATAAAGCCATGGCGCCCTAACGACAGTAATTTGGAAGAATTCCGTAATCTTATATTTAGGTATAAAGTCGATTTTCTTGTATATATGCATTAAGCAATCGATATCGAAATGCTTCAAATAACTGGTTTAACATATTTGAGTTAATAAACCTTCTTTAACTAACTGAAGTTAACATAAGGCCATGGCGGAATAACGGCAGTGCATTTGGAAGAATTCCGTTATCCTATATTTAAGTATAAAGTCAAGTTTCTTGTACTAGCACATTTAGCAATCGATATCGAAATGCTTCAAATCATTAGTTTAACATATATAAGTAAAATTACCTTCTTTAACCTTCCGAAGGTGACATGAAGCCATGGCGGTATAACTGCACTGCATTTAGAAGAATTCCGCAATTTTATATTTAGGTATAAATTCGACTTTCTTGTATATATGCATTTAGAAATCGATATCGAAAAGCTTCAAATTATTAGTTTAACATATTTAAGTTAATTAACCTTATTTAACGTATTGAAGTTGATATAAAGCCATGGCGGCATAACGACAGTGCATGTAGAAGAATTCCGTAATCTTATATTTAGGTATAATGTCGATTTTCTTGTATATACACATTTTGCAATCGATATCAAAATGCTTCAAATCATTAGTTTAACATATTTAAGTTAATAAAACTTCTTTAACGCACTGAAGTCTACATAAAGCCTTAACGGTATAACTGCACTGCATTTAGAAGAATTCCGTTATCTTATATTTAGGTATAAATTTGACTTTCTTCTATATACTCTTTTAGCAAGCGATATCAAAATGCTTCAAACCATTAGTTTAACATATTTAAAATAATTAAACTTCTTTAACGTATTGAAGTTGATACAAAGCCATGGCGGCATAACGACAGTACATTTGGAAGAATTCCGTGATCTTATATTTAGGTATAAAGTCGATTTTCTTGTATATCGCATTCAGCAATCGATATCGAAATGCTTCAAATCATTAGTTTAACATATTTAAGTTAATAAACCTTCTTTAACGCACTGAAGTCTACATAAAGCCTTAACGGCATAACGGCGGTGCATTTAGAAGAATTCAGTTATCTTATATTTAGGTATAAATTCGATTTTCTTGTATATACACATTTAGCAAGCGATATCGAAATGCTTCAAATCCTTAGTTTAACATATTTAAGTTAATTAACCTTCTCTAACTTATTGAAGTTGATAAAGAGCCATGGCGGCATAACGACAGTACATTTGGAAGAATTCCGTAGTCTTATATTTAGGTATAAATTCGATTTTCTTGTATATATGCATTAAGCAGTCGATATCGAAATGCTTCAAATAACTGGTTTAACATATTTAAGTTAATAAACCTTCTTTAACGAACTGAAGTTAATATAAAGCCATAACGGCATAACGGCAGTGCATTTAGAAGAAATCCGTAATCTTATATTTAGGTATTAAGTCGAATTTGTTGTATATTTGCATTTAGCAATCGATTTCGAAAAACTTCAAATCATTAGTTTAACATATTTAAGTTAATTAACCCTCTTTATCTTACTGAAGTCTGCAAACGCCTTAACGGCATAACGGCAGTGCATTTGAAGAATTCCGTAATCTTATAGTTAGGTATAAAGTCGATTTTTTTGTATATATGCATTTAGCAATCGATTTCGAAAATCTTCAAAACATTAGTTTAACATATTTAAGTAAATTAACCTCCTTTAACGAACAGAAGTTAACATAAAGCCATAACGGCATAACGGCAGTGCATTTAGAAGAATTCCGTAAACTTATATTTAGGTAGAAAGTCGATTTTCTTGTATATATGCATTAAGCAATCGATTTCAAAATGCTTCAAATAACTGGTGTAACATATCTAAGTTAATAAACCTTCTTAAACGAACTGAAGTTAAAATGAAGCCATAACGGCATAACGGCAGTGCATTTAGAAGAATTCCGTAGTCTTATATTTAGGTATAAAGTCGATTTTCTTGTATATACACATTTAGCAATCGATATCGAAATGCTTCAAATCATTAGTTTAACATATTTAAGTTAATTAACCCTCTTTATCTTACTGAAGTCTACAAACGCCTTAACGGCATAGCGGCAAAGCATTTAGAAGAATTACGTAATCTTATATTTAGGTATTAAGTCGATTTTCTTGTATATACTAATTTACCAATCGATATCGAAATGCTTCAAATCATTAGTTTAACATATTTAAGTTAACGAACCTACTTTAACGCACTGAAGTTAACACAAAGCCATGGCGGCATAACGGCAGTGCATGTAGAAGAATTCCGTAATCTCATATTTAGGTATAAATTCGATTTTTTTGTATATACACATTTAGCAATCGATATCGAAATGCTTCAAATCATTAGTTTAACAAATTTAAGTTAATTAACCTTCTTTAACGTATTGAAGTTGATATAAAGCCTCGGTGGCATAACGACAGTACATTTGGAAGAATTCCGTAATCTTATATTTAGGTATAAAGTCGATTTTGTTGTATATATGCATTTAGCAGTCGATTTCGAAAATCTTCAAATCATTAGTTTAACATATTTAAGTTAATTAACCTTCTTTAACGTATTGAAGGTGATATAAAGCCATGGCGACATAACGACAGTACATTTGGAAGAATCCCGTAATCTTATATTTAGGTATGAAGTCGATTTTCTTGTATATACTCATTTAGCAATCGATATCGAAATGCTTCAAATCATTAGTTTAACATATTTAAGCTAACAAACCTACTTTAACGCACTGAAGTTTACACAAAGCCATGGCGGCATAACATCTTATATTTAGGTATAAATTCGATTTTTTTGTATATACACATTTAGCAATCGATATCGAAATGCTTCAAATCATTAGTTTAACATATTAAGTTAATAAACATTTCTTAGCTTAATGAGGTCAACATAAAGCCTTAACGGTATAACGGCAGTACATTTAGAAGAACTCCGTTATCTTATATTTAGGTATAAATTTGACTTTCTTGTATATACTTATTTAGCAGTCGATATCGAAATGGTTCAAACCATTAGTTTAACATATTTAAAATAATTAACCTTCTTTAACGTATTGAAGTTGATACAAACCATGGCGGCATAACGACAATACATTTGGAAGAATTCCGTAATCTTATATTTAGGCATAAAGTCGATTTTTTTGTATATACACATTTAGCAATCGATATCGAAATGCTTCAAATCATTAGTTTAACATATAAGGGTTAATTAACCATCTTTAACGTATTGAAGGTGAAATAAAGCCATGGCGCTATAACGACAGTAATTTGGAGGAATTCCGTAATCTTATATTTAGGTATAAAGTCGATTTTCTTGTATATATGCATTTAGAAATCGATACAGAAATGCTTCAAATCATTAGTTTAACATATTTAAGTTAATTAACCATCTTTAACGTATTGAAGGTGAAATAAAGCCATGGCGCCATAACGACAGTAATTTGGAAGAATTCCATAATCTTATATTTAGGTATAAAGTCGATTTTCTTGTATATATGCATTAAGCAATCGATATCGAAATGCTTCAAATAACAGGTTTAACATATTTGAGTTAATAAACCTTCTTTAACTAACTGAAGTTAACATAAGGCCATGGCGGAATAACGGCAGAGCATTTGGAAGAATTCCGTTATCCTATATTTAGGTATAAAGTCAAGATTCTTGTACTAGCACATTAAGCAATCGATATCGAAACGCTTCAAATCATTAGTTTAACATACAGGGTAGGCCATTTAAAGTTGACCCATTTGTTTCTAAAAAAAAAGAACAAAAGAAAACAATGTTTTTTGTTCATTTCAAAAATAATTTATTTTGGTCCAAGGGGATTTGTTTCAGCTAATATTTAAAAATTAGATCGCGTAAATGGGCACCTTTAGCTTTGACAGCTAAATGCACTCTTTTTTCGACATTTTCCATGACTTTGGCCAATGTTTCGGATGATATGGCGGCTGTTTCACGTCGAATGTTGGCTTTCAGTTGAGCTAAGGTCTTTGGCTTATTAGCGTATACCTTGGATTTCAAATAACCCCACAAATAAAAGTCTGGTGGCGTCAAATCTGGTGATCTCGGTGGCCAGTCAACATCACCATTTTTCGATATCAATCGCCCGGGGAAAAATGGTCGCAATAAATTGATTGTTGGTCGAGCTGTATGGCATGTAGCCCCGTCCTGTTGAAACCAGAAGTTATCCATGTCATTTTCGCGAATAATGGGTATCACAAAATCCGTTATCATGGCACGATAACGCTCACCATTGACTGTTGTCGTGGCTCCATCATCGTCTTCGAAAAAATACGGTCCGATGATCATATTCGCGCAAACACCGCACCAAACTGTTACTTTTTGGTCGTAAAGAGGCTGTTCTTCAATTAATTGAGGATTTTCGGTGGCATAAAATCGGCAATTTTGCTTGTTTACGACTCCATTCAACGAGAAATGTGCCTCGTCTGACATGATGAGTTTTCGCCAAAAGTCAAGTTCGTTTTCAGCCATTTCGATGGCCCATTTGCCAAAATTAAGGCGTCGCGGATAATCAGCTGGGTTTAGTTTTTGTGCCATTTGAATTTTATATGGAAACATCTTCAAATCTTTATGAATTATGCGTCGGAGAGTGGTGCGAGAGATGTCTAATTCCTGAGAGCGGCGATAACTCGATGTCGATGGAGTCTCCTCAATACTGGCTCGTATAGCTTCGATATTTTCATCAGAACGTCTTGTGCGTTGTCTGGATGCATGACTGGCATTACTGAGATTACCGGTGTTCACAAATTTTGCGTATAAAGACTTAATTGTGTTCTTAACTGGAGCACTTTTCACTTTATTTTTTTTGCGAAACGCACGTTGAGTTAACACAATTGAAAAGTTATTTTGAATATAAAGCTGAACAATTTCAGCGCGTTCTTTTGGAGTGTACTGTTCCATGGTAAAAATTGTCTTCAAATGACGCTTCTAACGCGTTATGACATTAGCCGATTTGTCAGCGCTGTTAAAAGTTACAGCGTTGCCAGATGGGTCAACTTTAAATGGCCTACCCTGTATATAAGTAAAATTACCTTCTTTAACCTACCGAAGGTGACATGAAGCCATGGCGGTATAACTGCACTGCATTTAGAAGAATTCCGCAATTTTATATTTGGGTATAAATTCGACTTTCTTGTATATATGCATTTAGAAATCGATATCGAAATGCTTCAAATCATTAGTTTAACATATTTAAGTTAATTAACCTTCTTTAACGTATTGAAGTTGATATAAAGCCATGGTGGCATAACGACAGTGCATGTAGAAGAATTCCGTATTCTTATATTTAGGTATAATGTCGCTTTTCTTGTATATACACATTAAGCAATCGATAGCGTAATGTTTCAAATCATTAGTTTAACATATTTAAGTTAATAAAACTTCTTTAACGCACTGAAGTTTATATAAAGCCTTAACGGTATAACTGCACTGCATTTAGAAGAATTCCGTTATCTTATATTTAGGTATAAATTTGACTTTCTTGTATATACTCATTTAGCAAGCGATACCAAAAGGCTTCAAACCATTAGTTTAACATATTTAAAATAATTAAACTTCTTTAACGTATTGAAGTTGATACAAAGCCATGGCGGCATAATGACAGTACATTTGGAAGAATTCCGTAATCTTATATTTAGGTATAAAATCGATTTTCTTGTATATCGCATTCAGCAATCGATATCGAAATGCTTCAAATCATTAGTTTAACATATTTAAGTTAATAAACCTTCTTTAACGCACTGAAGTCTACATAAAGCCTTAACGGCATAACGGCGGTGCATTTAGAAGAATTCAGTTATCTTATATTTAGGTATAAATTCGATTTTCTTGTATATACACATTTAGCAAGCGATATCGAAATGCTTCAAATCCTTAGTTTAACATATTTAAGTTAATTAACCTTCTTTAACGTATTGAAGTTGATAAAGAGCCATGGCGGCATAACGACAGTACATTTGGAAGAATTCCGTAGTCTTATATTTAGGTATAAAGTCGATTTTCTTGTATATATGCATTAAGCAATCGATATCGAAATGCTTCAAATGACTGGTTTAACATATTTAAGTTAATAAACCTTCTTTAACGAACTGAAGTTAATATAAAGCCATAACGGCATATCGGCAGTGCATTTAGAAGAATTACGTAATCTTATATATAGGTATGAAGTCGATTTTCTTGTATATACTCATTTAGCAATCGATATCGAAATGCGTCAAATCTGTAGTTTAACATATTTTAGTTAATAAAGAATCTTTAACGCCTGAAGTTAACATAAAGCCATGGCGCATTAACGGCAGTGCATGTAGAAGAATTCCGTAATCTTATATTTAGGTATGTAGTCGATTTTCTTGGATTTACACATTTAGCAATCGATATCGAAAATCTTCAAATAGCTGGTTTAGCATATTTAGGTTAATTAACCTTCTTTATCGTACTGAAGTTTAAATAAAGCCATAACGGCATAACGGCAGTATATTTGGGTGAATTCCGTAATCTTATATTTAGGTATAAAATCGATTTTCTTGTATATACATTAGTTTAACATATTTAAGTTAATAAACCTTCTTCAACGTATTGAAGTTGATATAAAGCCATGGCGGCATAACGGCAGTGCATTTTGAAGAATTCCGTAATCTTATATTTAGGTATAAAGTCGATTTTCTTTTATATACACATTTAGCAATCAATAACGAAATGCTTCAAATCATTAGTTTAACATATTTAAGTTAATTAACCTTCTTTGTCTTACTGAAGTTTACATAAAGCCATAACGGTATAACGGCAGGTCATCTGGAAGAATTTTGTAATCTAATATTTAGGTAAAAAGTTGATTTTGTTGTATATACTCATTTAGCAATCGATATCGAGATGCTCCAACTCATTAGTTTAACTTATTTAAGTAAATAAACCTTCTTTAACGAACTGAGGTTGGCATAAAGCCATGGCGGCATAACGGCAGTGCATTTAGAAGAATTCTGTAATCTTATGTTTTGGTATAAAGTCGATTTTCTTGTATATACACATTTAGCAATCGATATCGAAATGCTTCAAATCATTAGCTTAACAGATTTAAGTTAATAAACGTTCTTTAACGCACTGAAGTCTACATAAAGATTTAACGGTATAACGGCAGTGCATTTAGAAGAATTCCGTTATCTTATATTTAAGTATAAATACGATTTTCTTGCATATACACATTTAGCAAGCGATATCGAAATGCCTCAAATTATTAGTTTAACATACTTAAGTTAATTAACCATCTTTATCCTACTGAAGTTTACATAAAGCCGGTATAAAGGCAGTGCATTTGGAAGAATTCCGTAATCTTATATTTAGGTATAAAGTCGATTTTGTTGTATATACACATTTAGCAATCGATATCGAGATGCTTCAACTCATTAGCTTAACATATTTAAGTTAATAAACCTTCTTTAACGATCTGAATTTGTCATATAGCCACAGCGGTATTACGGCAGTGCATGTAGAAGGATTTCGCATTCTTTTATTTAGGTATAAAGACGATTTTCTTTTATATGCACATTTAGATATCGATATCGAAATGCTTCAAATCATTAGTTTAACATATTAAATTAATAAACATTTTTTAGCTTACTGAAGTCTACATAAAGATTTAACGGTATAACGGCAGTATATTTAGAAGAATTCCGTTATCTTATATTAAGGTATAAATACGATTTTCTTGTATATACACATTTAGCAAGCGATATCGAAATGCGTAAAATCATTACTTTAACATACTTAACTTAATTAACCTTCTTTATCCTACTGAAGTTTACATAAAGCCGGTATAAAGGCAGTGCATGTAGAAGGATTTCGTGATCTTTTATTTAGGTATAAAGTCGATTTTCTTGTATTTACACATTTAGCAATCGATATCGAAAATCTTCAAATCATTAGTTTAACATATTTAAGTTAATTAACTTTCTTTAACGTAATGAAGGAGATATAAAGCCATGGCGGCATAACGACAGTGCATGTAGAAGAATTCCGTAATCTTACATTTAAGTATATATTCGATTTTCTTATATTTACACATTTAGCAATCGATATTGAAATGCCTCAAATCATTAGTTTAACATATTTAAGTAAATTAACCCTCTTTATCTTACTGAAATCTACAAAAGCCTTAACGGCATAACGGCAGTGCATTTAGAAGAATTCTGTAATCTTATGTTTTGGTATAAAGTCGATTTTCTTGTATATACACATTTTTCAATCGATATCGAAATGCTTCAAATCATTTGTTTAACATATTTAAGTTAATAAACGTTCTTTAACGCACTGAAGTCTACATAAAGCCTTAACGGTATAACTGCAGTGCATTCAGAAGAATTCCGTAATCTTCTTTTTAGGTATAAAGTCGGTTTTCTTGTATATACATATTAACCAATCGATATCGAAATGCTTCAAATCATTAGATTTACATATTTAAGTTAATTAACCTTATTTTTCTTACTGAAGTTTACATAAAGCCTTAACGGCATAACGGCAGTGCATTTAAAAGAATTCCGTTATCTTATATTTAGGTATCAAGTCGATTTTCTTGTATTTACACATTTAGCAATCGATATTAAAATGCTTCAAATCATTAGTTTAACATATTTAAGTTAATTAACTTTCTTTAACGTAATGAAGGTGATATAAAGCCATGGCGGCATAACGACAGTGCATGTAGAAGAATACCGTAATCTTATATTTAAGTACATATATAGTCTATTTTCTTGTATTTACACATTTAGCAATCGATATTGAAATGCCTCAAATCATTAGTTTAACATATTTAAGTAAATTAACCCTCTTTATCTTACTGAAATCTACAAAAGCCTTAACGGCATAACGGCAGTGCATTTGGAAGAGCTCCGTAATCTTATATTTAGATATTAAGTCGATTTTGTTGTATATACGCATTTAGCAATCGACATCGAAATGCTTGAACTCATAAGTTTAACATGTTTAAGTTAATAAACCTTCTTTAACGGTCTGAAGTTGGCATAACGGCAGTGGATGTAGAAGAATTCCGTAATCTTATATTATGCATAAAGTCGATTTTCTTGTATATACACATTTTTCAATCGAGATCGAAATGCTTCAAATCATTTGTTTAACATATTAAGTTAATAAACATTTTGTAGCTTACTGAAGTCTACATAAAGCCTTAACGGTATAGCGGCAGTGCATTTAGAAGAATTACGTAATGATATAATTTTATATTTAGGTATAAAGTCGCTTTTCTTGTATTTGCACATTTAGCAATCGATATCGAAATGCTTCAAACCATTAGTTTAACATATTTAGAATAATTAACCTTCTTTAACGTATTGAAGGTGATACAAAGCCATGGTGGCATAACGACAGTTCATTTGGAAGAATTCCGTAATCTTATATTTAGGTATAAAGTCGATTTTCTTGTATATACACATTAAGCAATCGATATCGAAATGCTTCAAATCATAAGTTTAACATATTTAAGTTACTTAATCCTCTTTGTCTTACTGAAGTCTACAAAAGCCTTAACGTTATAACGGCAGTGCATTTGGAAGAATTCCGTAAACTTATATTTAGGTATAAAGTCGATTTTGTTGTTTATACACATTTAGCAATCGATATCGAGATGCTTCAACTCATTAGTTTAACATAGTTAAGTTAATAAACCTTCTTTAACGAACTGAAGTTGGCATAAATCCATGGCGGCATAACGGCAGTGCATGTAGAGAAATTCCGTTATCTTATATTTAGGTATAAAGTCGATTTTCTTGTATATACACATTTAGCAAGCGATATCGAAATGCTTCAAATCATTAGTTTAACATATTTAAGTTAATTAACCTTCTTTAACGTAATGAAGGTGATATAAAGCCATGCC
>JAPZAG010001238.1:0-10435 GCA_027475135.1 Bactrocera correcta | reverse complement strand
TATCGAAATGCTTCAAATCATTAGTTTAACATATTTAAGTCATTTTTCCTTCTATAACATATTGAAGTTGATATAAAGCCATGGCGGCATAACGACAGTACATTTGGAAGAATTCCGTAATCTTATATTTAGGTAGATAGTCGATTTTCTTGTATATATGCATTAAGCAATCGATTTCGAAATGCTTCAAATAACTAGTGTAACATATCTAAGTTAATAAACCTTCTTAAACGAACTGAAGTTAACATAAAGCCATAACGGCACAACGGCAGTGCATTTAGAAGAATTCCGTAATCTTATATTTAGGTATAAATCCGATTTTCTTGTATATACTCATTTAGCAATCGATATCGAAATGCTTCAAATCATTAGTTTAACATATTTAAATTAACAAACCTACTTTAACGCACTGAAGTTAACACAAAGCCATGGCGGCATAACGGCAGTGCATGTAGAAGAAATCCGTAATCTTATATTAAGGTATAAATTCGCTTTTTTTGTATATACACATTTAGCAATCGATATTAAAATGCTTCAAATCATTAGTTTAACATATTTCAGTTAATTAACTTTTTTTAACGTATTGAAGTTGATATAAAGCCGTGGTGGCATAACGACAGTACATTTGGAAGAATTCCGTAAACGTATATTTAGGTATAAAGTCGATTTTCTTGTATATATGCATTTAGCAATCGATATCGAAATGCTTCAAATCATTAGTTTAACATATTTAAGTTAATTAACCATCTTTAATGTATTGAAGGTGAAATAAAGCCATGGCGCCATAACGACAGTAATTTGGAAGAATTCCGTAATATTATATTTAGGTATAAAGTCGATTTTCTTGTATATATGCATTTAGAAATCGATATAGAAATGCTTCAAATCATTAGTTTAACATATTTAGGTTAGCAAACCTACTTTAACGAACTGAAGTTGACATAAAGCCATGGCGGAATAACGGCAGTGCATTTGGAAGAATTCCGTTATCCTATGTTTAGGTATAAAGTCAAGTTTCTTGTACTAGCACATTTAGCAATCAATATCGAAATGCTTCAAATCATTAGATTAACATATTTAAGTTAATTAACCATCTTTATCTTACTGAAGTCTACATAAAGCCTTAACGGCATAACGGCAGTGCATTTGAATAATTACGTTATCTTATATTTAGGTATAAAGTCGATTTTGTTGTGTATATGCATTTAGCAATCGATATCGAAATGCTTCAAATCATTAGTTTGACATATTAAAGTTAATAAACCTTCTTTAACGAACTGAAGTTGGCATAAATCCATGGCGGCATAACGGCAGTGCATTTCAAATAATTCCGTAATCTTATATTTAGGTATAAAATCGATTTTGTTGTATAAACACATTTAGCAATCGATATCGAAATGCTTCAAATCATTAGTTTAACATATTTCAGTTAATTAACCTTTTTTAACGTACTGAAGTTGATATAAAGCCGTGGTGGCATATCGACAGTACATCTGGAAGAATTCCGGAAACTTATATTTAGGTGTAAAGTCGATTTTCTTGTATATATGCATTTAGCAATCGATATCGAAATGCTTCAAATCATTAGTTTAACATATTTAAGTTAATTAACCATCTTTAACGTATTGAAGGTGAAAGAAAGCCATGGCGCCATAACGACAGTAAATTGGAAGAATTCCGTAATCTTATATTTAGGTATAAAGTCAAGTTTCTTGTACTAGCACATTTAGCAATCAATATCGAAATGCTTCAAATCATAAGTTTAACATATTTAAGTTAATTAACCGTCTTTATCTTACTGAAGTCTACATAAAGCCTTAACGGTATAACGGCAGTGCATTTGAAGAATTACGTTATCTTATATTAAGGTATAAAATAGATTTTGTTGAATAAACACATTTAGCAATCGATATCGAAAGGCTTCAAATCATTAGTTTAACATATTTAAGTTAATAAACCTTCTTTAACGAACTGAAGTTGGCATAAATCCATGGTGGCATAACGGCAGTGCATTTAGAATAATTCCGTAATCTTATATTTAGGTATAAAGTCGATTTTCTTGTATATACTCATTTAGCAATCGATATCGAAATGCTTCAAATCATTAGTTTAACATATTTAAGTTAACAAACCTACTTTAGCGCACTGAAGTTAACATAAAGCCATAACGGCACAACGGCAGTGCATTTAGAAGACTTCCGTAATCTTATATTTAGGTATAAAGTCGATTTTCTTGTATATACTAATTTAGCAATCGATATCGAAATGCTTCAAATCATTAGTTTAACATATTTAAGTTAACAAACCTACTTTAACGCACTGAAGTTAGCACAAAGCCATGGCGGCATAACGGCAGTGCATTTAGAAGAATTCCGTAATCTTATATTTAGGTATAAAGTCGATTTTCTTGTATATACACATTTAGCAATCGATATCGAAATGCCTCAAATCTTTAGTTTAACATAATTAAGTTAATTAACCTTCTTTATCTAACTGAAGTTTACATAAAGCCATTACGGTATAACGGCAGTGCATTTGGGAGAATTTCGTTATCTTATATTTAGGTATAAAGTCGATTTTGTTGTATATACACATTTAGCAATCGATATCAAAATGCCTCAAATCATAAGTTTAACATATTTAAGTGAATAAACCTTCTTTAACTAACTGAAGTTGATATAAAGCCATAACGGTATAACGGCAGTGCATTTGAAGAATTCCGTAATCTTATATTTAGGTATAAAGTCGATTTTGTTTTATATATGCATTTAGCAATCGATTTCGAAATGCTTCAAATCATTAGTTTAACATATTTATGTTAATTAACCTTTTTTAACGCACTGAAGTTAACATAAAGCCATAGCGGCATAACGGCAGTGCATTTAGAATAATTCCGTAATCTTATATTTAGGTATAAAGTCGATTTTCTTGTATATACGCATTTATCAATCGATATCGAAAATCTTAAAATCATTAGTTTAACATATTTAAGTTAATAAACCTTCTTTAAGGAACAGAAGTTAACATAAAGCCATAACGGTATAACGGCAGTGCATTTGGGAGAATTTCGTTATCTTATATTTAGGTATAAAGTCGATTTTCTTGTATATACACATTTAGCAATCGATATCGAAATGCCTCAAATCTTTAGTTTAACATAATTAAGTTAATTAACCTTCTTTATCTTACTGAAGTTTACATAAAGCCATTACGGTATAACGGCAGTGCATTTGGGAGAATTTCGTTATCTTATATTTAGGTATAAAGTCGATTTTGTTGTATATACACATTTAGCAATCGTTATCGAAATGCTTCAAATCATTAGTTTAACATATTTAAGTTAATAAAGCTTCTTTAGCGCACTGAAGTTAACATAAAGCCATAACGGCATAACGGCAGTGCATTTGGAAGAATTCCGTAATCTTCTATTTAGGTATAAAGTCGATTTTGTTGTGTATATGCATTTAGCAATCGATTTCGAAAATCTTCAAATCATTAGTTAAACATATTTAAGTTAATAAAGCTTCTTTAGCGCAGTGAAGTTAACATAAAGCCATGGCGGCATATCGGCAGTGCATTTAGAAGAATTCCGTAAGCTTATATTTAGGTATAAAGTCGATTTTGTTGCATATACACATTTAGCAATCGATATCGAAATGCTTCAAATCATTAGTTTAACATATTTAAGTCATTTTTCCTTCTATAACATATTGAAGTTGATATAAAGCCATGGCGGCATAACGACAGTACATTTGGAAGAATTCCGTAATCTTATATTTAGGTAGATAGTCGATTTTCTTGTATATATGCATTAAGCAATCGATTTCGAAATGCTTCAAATAACTAGTGTAACATATCTAAGTTAATAAACCTTCTTAAACGAACTGAAGTTAACATAAAGCCATAACGGCACAACGGCAGTGCATTTAGAAGAATTCCGTAATCTTATATTTAGGTATAAATCCGATTTTCTTGTATATACTCATTTAGCAATCGATATCGAAATGCTTCAAATCATTAGTTTAACATATTTAAATTAACAAACCTACTTTAACGCACTGAAGTTAACACAAAGCCATGGCGGCATAACGGCAGTGCATGTAGAAGAAATCCGTAATCTTATATTAAGGTATAAATTCGCTTTTTTTGTATATACACATTTAGCAATCGATATTAAAATGCTTCAAATCATTAGTTTAACATATTTCAGTTAATTAACTTTTTTTAACGCATTGAAGTTGATATAAAGCCGTGGTGGCATAACGACAGTACATTTGGAAGAATTCCGTAAACGTATATTTAGGTATAAAGTCGATTTTCTTGTATATATGCATTTAGCAATCGATATCGAAATGCTTCAAATCATTAGTTTAACATATTTAAGTTAATTAACCATCTTTAATGTATTGAAGGTGAAATAAAGCCATGGCGCCATAACGACAGTAATTTGGAAGAATTCCGTAATATTATATTTAGGTATAAAGTCGATTTTCTTGTATATATGCATTTAGAAATCGATATAGAAATGCTTCAAATCATTAGTTTAACATATTTAGGTTAACAAACCTACTTTAACGAACTGAAGTTGACATAAAGCCATGGCGGAATAACGGCAGTGCATTTGGAAGAATTCCGTTATCCTATGTTTAGGTATAAAGTCAAGTTTCTTGTACTAGCACATTTAGCAATCAATATCGAAATGCTTCAAATCATTAGTTTAACATATTTAAGTTAATTAACCATCTTTATCTTACTGAAGTCTACATAAAGCCTTAACGGCATAACGGCAGTGCATTTGAAGAATTACGTTATCTTATATTTAGGTATAAAGTCGATTTTGTTGTGTATATGCATTTAGCAATCGATATCGAAATGCTTCAAATCATTAGTTTGACATATTAAAGTTAATAAACCTTCTTTAACGAACTGAAGTTGGCATAAATCCATGGCGGCATAACGGCAGTGCATTTCAAATAATTCCGTAATCTTATATTTAGGTATAAAATCGATTTTGTTGTATAAACACATTTAGCAATCGATATCGAAATGCTTCAAATCATTAGTTTAACATATTTAAGTTAACAAACCTACTTTAACGCACTGAAGTTAGCACAAAGCCATGGCGGCATAACGGAAATGCATGTAGAAGAATTCCGTAATCTTATATTTAGGTATAAAGTCGATTTTCTTGTATATACTCATTTAGCAATCGATATTGAAATGCTTCAAATCATAAGTTTAAAATATTTAAGTTAACAAACCTACTTTAACGCATTGAAGTTAACATAAAGCCATAACTACATAACGGCAGTGCATTTAGAAGAATTCCGTAATCTTATATTTAGGTATAAAGTCGATTTTCTTGTATATGCACATTTTGTATTCGATATCGAAATGCCTCAAATCATTAGTTTAACATATTTAAGTTAATTAACCCTCTTTATATTACTGAAGTCTACAAACGCCTTACCGGCATAATGGCTACGTAATCTTATATTTAGGTATAAAGTCGATTTTCTTGTATATACTCATTTAGCAATCGATATCGAAAGGCTTCAAATCATTAGTTTAACATATTTAAGTTAACAAACCTACTTTAACGCACTGAAGTTAACACAAAGCCATGGCGGCATAACGGCAGTGCATGTAGAAGAAATCCGTAATCTTATATTAAGGTATAAATTCGATTTTTTTGTATATACTCATTTAGCAATCGATATCGAAATGCTTCAAATCATTAGTTTAACATATTTAAGTTAACAAACCTACTTAAACGCACTGAAGTTAACACAAAGCCATGGCGGCATAACGGCAGTGCATGTAGAAGAAATCCGTAATCTTATATTTAGGAATAAAGTCGATTTTCTTGTATATACGCATTTAGCAATCGATATCGAAATGCTTCAAACCATTAGTTTAACATGTTCAAAATAATTAACCTTCTTTAACGTATTTAAGTTGATACAAACCATGGTGCCATAACGACAGTAATTTGGAAGAATTCCGTAATCTTATATTTAGGTATAAAGTCGATTTTCTTGTATATATGCATTTAGCAATCGATACCGAAATGCTTCAAATCATTAGTTTAACATATTTAAGTTAACAAACCTACTTTAACGCACTGAAGTTAACACAAAGCCATGGCGGCATAACGGAAGTGCATGTAGAAGAATTCCGTTATCTTCTATTTAGGTATAAATTCGATTTTTTTGTATATACACATTTAGCAATCGATATCGAAATGCTTCAAATCATTAGTTTAATATATTTAAGTTAATTAACCCTCTTTATCTTACTGAAGTCTACACAAAGCCTTAACGGCATAACGGCAGTGCATTTAGAAGAACTACGTTATCTTATATTTAGGGATAAAGTCGATTTTCTTGTATATACTCATTTAGCAATCGATATCGAAATGCTTCAAATCATTAGTTTAACATATTTAAGTTAATAAACCTTCTTTAATGAACTGAAGTTGACATAAATCCATGGCGGCATAACGGCAGTGCATTTCGAATAATTCCGTAATCTTCTATTTAGGTATAAATTCGATTTTTTTGTATATATGCATTTAGAAATCGATATAGAAATGCTTCAAATCATTAGTTTAACATATTTAAGTTAATAAACCTTCTTTAGCGAACTGAAGTTGACATAAATCCATGGCGGCATAACGGCAGTGCATTTCAAATAATTCCGTAATCTTATATTTAGGTATAAAATCGATTTTTTTGTATATATACATTTAGCAATCGATATCGAAATGCTTCAAATCATTAGTTTAACATATTTAAGTTAATTAACCCTCTTTATCTTACTGAAGTCTACACAAAGCCTTAACGGCATAACGGCAGTGCATTTAGAAGAACTACGTTATCTTATATTTAGGGATAAAGTCGATTTTCTTGTATATACTCATTTAGCAATCGATATCGAAATGCTTCAAATCATTAGTTTAACATATTTAAGTTAATAAACCTTCTTTAATGAACTGAAGTTGACATAAATCCATGGCGGCATAACGGCAGTGCATTTCGAATAATTCCGTAATCTTATATTTAGGAATAAAGTCGATTTTCTTGTATATACGCATTTAGCAATCGATATCGAAATGCTTCAAACCATTAGTTTAACATGTTCAAAATAATTAACCTTCTTTAACGTATTTAAGTTGATACAAACCATGGTGCCATAACGACAGTAATTTGGAAGAATTCCGTAATCTTATATTTAGGTATAAAGTCGATTTTCTTGTATATATGCATTTAGCAATCGATACCGAAATGCTTCAAATCATTAGTTTAACATATTTAAGTTAACAAACCTACTTTAACGCACTGAAGTTAACACAAAGCCATGGCGGCATAACGGAAGTGCATGTAGAAGAATTCCGTTATCTTCTATTTAGGTATAAATTCGATTTTTTTGTATATACACATTTAGCAATCGATATCGAAATGCTTCAAATCATTAGTTTAACATATTTAAGTTAATTAACCCTCTTTATCTTACTGAAGTCTACACAAAGCCTTAACGGCATAACGGCAGTGCATTTAGAAGAACTACGTTATCTTATATTTAGGTATAAAGTCGATCTTGTTGTATTTACACATTTAGCCGTCGATATCGAAATGCTTCAAACCATTAGTTTAACATTTTTAAAATAATTTACCTTCTTTAGCGTATTGAAGTTTATACAAACATTGGCGCCATAACGACAGTAATTTGGAAGAATTCCGTAATCTTATATTTAGGTATAAAGTCGATTTTCTTGTATATATGCTTTAGCAATCGATATCGAAATGCTTCAAATCATTAGTTTAACATATTTAAGTTAATTAACCATCTTTAACGTATTGAAGGTGAAATAAAGCCAGGGCGCCATAACGACAGTAATTTGGAAGAATTCCGTAATCTTATATTTAGGTATAAAGTCGATTTTTTTGTATATATGCATTTAGAAATCGATATAGAAATGCTTCAAATCATTAGTTTAACATATTTAAGTTAATAAACCTTCTTTAGCGAACTGAAGTTGGCATAAATCCATGGCGGCATAACGGCAGTGCATTTAGAATAATTCCGTAATCTCATATTTAGGTATAAAATCGATTTTGTTGTATAAACACATTTAGCAATCGATATCGAAATGCTTCATATCATTAGTTTAACATATTTAAGTTAATTAACCTTCTTTATCTTACTAAAGTGTACATAAAGCCATAACGGCATAACGGCAGTGCATTTAGAAGAATTCCGTTATCTTATATTTAGGTATAAAGTCGATTTTCTTGTATATACACATTTAGAAATCGATATCGAAATGCTTCAAATCATTAGTTTAACATATTTAAGTAATTAACCTTCTTTATCTTACTGAAGTTACATAAAGCCATAACGGCATAACGGCAGAAGCATTTAGAAGAATTACGTAATCTTATATTTAGATATAAAGTCGATTTTCTTGTATATACTCATTTAGCAATCGATATCGAAATGCTTCAAATCATTAGTTTAACATATTTAAGTTAAAAAACCTACTTTAACGCACTTGAAGTTAACACAAAGCCATGGCGGCATAACGGCAGTGCATGTAGAAGAATTCCGTAATCTTATATTTAGGTATAAAGTCGATTTTTTATATATACACATTAGCAATCGATATCGAAATGCTTCAAATCATTAGTTTAACATATTTAAGTTAATTAACTTCTTTAACGTAACTGAAGTTAACATAAAGCCATGGCGGCATAACGGCAGTGCATTTGGAAGAATTCCGTTATCTTATATTTAGGTATAAAGTCGATTTTCTTGTATATACACATTTAGAAATCGATATCGAAATGCTTCAAATCATTAGTTTAACATATTTAAGTGAATTAACCTTCTTTATCTTACTGAAGTTACATAAAGCCATAACGGCATAACGGCAGAATGCATTTAGAAGAATTCCGTAATCTTATATTTAGATATAAAGTCGATTTTCTTGTATATACCATTTAGCAATCGATATCGAAATGCTTCAAATCATTAGTTTAACATATTTAAGTTAATAAAACCTCTTTAACGTACTTGAAGTTACATAAAGCCATGGCGGCATAACGGCAGTGCATTTAGAAGAATTCCGTAATCTTATATTTAGGTATAAAGTCGATTTTCTTGTATATACACATTTAGCAATCGATATCGAAATGCTTCAAATCATAGTTTAACATATTTAAGTTAATAAACCTTCTTTAACTAACTGAAGTTAACATAAAGCCATGGCGGCATAACGGCAGTGCATTTGGAAGAATTCCGTTATCTTATATTTAGGTATAAAGTCGATTTTCTTGTATATAGCACATTTAGCAATCGATATCGAAATGCTTCAAATCATTAGTTTAACATATTTAAGTTGAATAACCTTCTTTAACCTACTGAAGTTGACATAAGCCATGGCGGCATAACGGCAGTGCATTTAGAAGAATTCCGTAATCTTATATTTAGGTATAAAGTCGATTTTCTTGTATATACCATTTAGCAATCGATATCGAAATGCTTCAAATCATTAGTTTAACATATTTAAGTTAATAAAACCTCTTTAACGTACTTAAGTTACATAAAGCCATGGCGGCATAACGGCAGTGCATTTAGAAGAATTCCGTAATCTTATATTTAGGTATAAAGTCGATTTTCTTGTATATACTCATTAAACAATCGATATCGAAATGCTTCAAATAACTGGTTTAACATATTTAAGTTAATAAAACTTCTTTAACTAACTGAAGTTAACATAAAGACATGGCGGAATAACGGCAGTGCATTTGGAAGAATTCCGTTATCCTATGTTTAGGTATAAAGTCAAACTTCTTGTACTAGCACATTTAGCAATCGATATCGAAATGCTTCAAATCATTAGTTTAACATATTTAAGTTGAACTACCTTCTATAACCTACCGAAGGTGACATGAAGCCATGGCGGCATAACGGCAGTGCATGTAGAAGAATTCCGTAATTTTATATTTAGGTATAAAATCGATTTTGTTGTATAAACACATTTAGCAATCGATATCGAAATGCTTCAATTCATTAGTTTAACATATTTAAGTTAATTAACCCTCTTTATCTTACTTAAGTCTACATAAAGCCTTAACGGCATAACGGCAGTGCATTTAGAAGAATTACGTAATCTTAAATTTAGGTATAAAGTCGATTTTCTTGTATATACTCATTTAGCAATCGATATCGAAATGCTTCAAATCATTACTTTAACATATTTAAGTTAATAAGGCTTCTTTAACGCACTGAAGTTAACATAAAGCCATGGCGGTATAACGGCAGTGCATGTAGAAGCATTCCGTAATCTTATGTTTAGGTATAAATTCGATTTTGTTGTATATACACATTTAGCAATCGATATCGAGATGCTTCAACTCATTAGTTTAACATA
>JAPZAG010001237.1:0-12384 GCA_027475135.1 Bactrocera correcta | reverse complement strand
TTAACGGCATAACGGCAGTGCATTTAGAAAAATTCCGTTATCTTATATTAAGGTATAAATTCGATTTTCTTGTATATACATATTTGGCAATCGATATCGAAATGCTTCAAATCATTAGTTTAACATATTTAAGTTAATTAACCTTTTTTAACGTATTGAAGTTGATATAAAGCCATAACGGCTGTGCATTTGGAAGAATTCCGTAATCTTATATTTTGGTATAAAGTCGATTTTCTTGTATATACTTATTTAGCTATCGATATCGAAATGCTGCAAATCATGTGTTTAACATATTAAGATAATAAAGATTTTTTAGCGCACTGAAGTCTACATAAAGCGTTAACGGCATAAGGGCAGTGCATTTAGAAAAATTCCGTTATCTTATATTTAGGTATAAATTCGATTTTCTTGTATATACACATTTAGCAAGCGATATCGAAATGCTTCAAATCATTAGTTTAACATATTTAAGTTAATTAACCTTCATCAACGTATTGAAGTTGATAAAGAGCCATGGCGGCATAACGACAGTACATTTGGAAGAATTCCGTAGTATTATATTTAGGTATAAAGTCGATTTTCTTGTATATACACTTTTAGCAATCGATATCGAAATGCTTCAAATCATAAGTTTAACATATTTAAGTTAATTAATCCTCTTTGTCTTACTGAAGTCTACAAAAGCCTTGACGGCATAACGGCAGTGCATTTAGAAGAATTCCGTTATCTTATGATTAGGTATAAATTCGATTTTCTTGTATATACACATTAAGCAATCGATATCGAAATGCTTCAAATCATTAGTTTAACATATTTAAGTTAATTAACCTTCTTAAACGTATTGAAGGTGACACAAAGCCATGGCTGCATAACGGCAGTGCATTAAGAAGAAATCCGTAGTCTTATATTTAGGTTTAGCCGCTAGAGCGTTAGCAAAGTTGAAACAAAAATGTGACTATTGCCAAGCCCCTGGTAGGAGTAGAAGAAAAATTGGGGACTTTCCTGAGAGCCCTTTAAATTATCTAACCAATGCTTTATGTTTGACTCACCTCGTTCCAATAGTTTAGCCTCAGAGCGTTAGCAAAGTTGAAACAAAAATGTGACTATTGCCAAGCCCCTGATAGGAGTAGAAGAAAGATTGAATGACTTTCCTCAGAGCCTTTCAATTATCTACCAATGCTTTATGTTTGACCCACCTCGCCCAATGTGACTATTGCCAAGCCCCTGATAGGAATAGAAGAATGATTGAAGACTTCCCTGAGAGCTCTTTAAATTATCTAACCAATGCTTTATGTTTGACCCACCTCGTTCCAATAGTTTAGCCGCTAGAGCGTTAGCAAAGTTGAAACAAAAATGTGACTATTGCCAAGCCCCTGGTAGGAGTAGAAGAAAGATTGAAGACTTTCCTGTAGAGCTCTTTAAATTATCTAACCAATGCTTTATGTTTGACCCACTCGTTCCAATAGTTTAGCCTCAGAGCGTTAGCAAAGTTGAAACAAAAATGTGACTATTGCCAAGCCCCTGGTAGGAGTAGAAGAAAAATTGGGACTTTCCTTAGAGCTCTTTAAATTATCTAACCAATGCTTTATGTTTGACCCACCTCGTTCCAATAGTTTAGCCTCAGAGCGTTAGCAAAGTTGAAACCAAAATGTGACTATTGCCAAGCCCTGATAGGAGTAGAAGAAAAGATTGAATGCTTTATGTTTGACCCACCTCGTTCCAATAGTTTAGCCGCTAGAGCGTTATTAAAGTTGAAACAAAAATGTGACTATTGCCAAGCCCCTGGTAGGAGTAGAAGAAATTGAAGATTTCCTGAAGCTTTTAAATTATCTAACCAATGCTTTATGTTTGACCCACCTCGTTCCAATAGTTTAGCCTCAGAGCGTTAGCAAAGTTGAAACAAAAATGTGACTATTGCCAAGCCCCTGGTAGGAGTAGAAGAAAGATTGAAGACTTTCCTTAGAGCTCTTTAAATTATCTATCCAATGCTTTATGTTTGACCCACTCGTTCCAATAGTTTAGCCTCAGAGCGTTAGCAAATTGAAACAAAAATGTGACTATTGCCAAGCCCCTGATAGGAGTAGAAGAAAGATTGAAGACTTTCCTAGAGCTCTTTAAATTATCTATCCAATGCTTTATGTTTGACTCACCTCGTTCCAAAGTTTAGCCCAAGCGTTACAAAATTGAAACAAAATGTGACTATTGCCAAGCCCCTGATAGGAGTAGAAGAAAGTGAAGACTTTCCTGAGAGCTCTTTAAATTATCTACCAATGCTTATGTTGACTCACCTCGTTCCAATAGTTTAGCCGCTAGAGCGTTATCAAAGTTGAAACAAAAATGTGACTATTGCCAAGCCCCTGGTAGGAGTAGAAGAAAAATTGGGGATTTCCTGAGAGCTCTTTAAATTATCTAACCAATGCTTTATGTTTGACTCACCTCGTTCCAATAGTTTAGCCTCAGAGCGTTATCAAAGTTGAAACAAAAATGTGACTATTGCCAAGCCCCTGGTAAGGAGTAAGAAAGATTGAAAGACTCCTAGGAATTATCTTCCAATGCTTTATGTTTGACCCACCTCGCCCAATATGTGACTATTGCCAAGCCCCTGTAGGAGTAAAGAAAATTGAAGACTTTCCTGAGAGCTCTTTAAATATTTACCAATGCTTTATGTTTGACAAACCTCGTTCCAATAGTTTAGCCGCTAGAGCGTTAGCAAAGTTGAAACAAAAATGTGACTATTGCCAAGCCCCTGATAGGAGTAGAAGAAAAATTGGGGTCTCTCCTTAAAGCTCTTTAAATTATCTAACGAATGCTTTATGTTTGACCCACCTCGTTCCAATAGTTTAGCCTCAGAGCGTTAACAAAGTTGAAACAAAAATGTGACTATTGCCAAGCCCCTAATAGGAGTAGAAGAAAGATTGAAGATTTTTCTGAGAGCTCTTTAAATTATCTTACCAATGCTTTATGTTTGCCTCACTTCGTTCCAATAGTTTAGCCTCAGAGCGTTAGCAAAGTTGAAACAAAAATGTGACTATTGCCAAGCCACTGATAGGAGTATATAGAAAGATTGAATGCTTTATGTTTGACACACCTCGTTCCAATAGTTTAGCCGCTAGAGCGTTATTAAAGTTAAAACAAAAATGTGACTATTGCCAAGCGCTTGGTAGGTGTAAAAGAAAGATTGAAGACTTTCCTGAGAGCTCTTTAAATTATCTAACCATGCTTTATGTTTGACCCACCTCGTTCCAATAGTTTACCTCAGAGCGTTACAAAGTTGAAACCAAAATTTAAAAAAATTATTTCTTTTAAACCAATGTTTATGTTTGCCTCACCTCGTTCCAATAGTTTAGCCTCAGAGCGTTAGCAAAGTTGAAACAAAAATGTGACTATTGCCAAGCCCCTGATAGAGAAAAAATAACTAGAAAATTCCAATGCTTTATGTTTGACCCACCTCGTTCCAATAGTTTAGCCCAGAGCGTTATCAAAGTTGAAACAAAAATGTGACTATTGCCAAGCCCCTGGTAGGAGTAGAAGAAAGATTGAAGACTTTCCTGAGAGCTCTTTAAATTATCTAACCAATGCTTTATGTTTGACCCACCTCGTTCCAATAGTTTAGCCTAGAGCGTTAGCAAAGTTGAAACAAAAATGTGACTATTGCCAAGCCCCTGATAGGAGTAAGAAAGATTGAAGACCAGCTCTTTAAATTATCTACAATGCTTTATGTTTGACCCACTCGTTCCAATAGTTTGCCGCTAGAGCGTTACAAAGTTGAAACAAAAATGTGACTATTGCCAAGCCCCTGGTAGGAGTAGAAGAAAGATTGAAGACTTTCCTGAGAGCTCTTTAAATTATCTAACCAATGCTTTATGTTTGACCCACTTCGTTCCAATAGTTTTGCCGCTAGAGCGTTAGCAAAGTTGAAACAAAAATGTGACTATTGCCAAGCCCCTGATAGGAGTATATAGAAAGATTGAATGCTTTATGTTTGACACACCTCGTTCCAATAGTTTAGCCGCTAGAGCGTTATTAAAGTTGAAACAAAAATGTGACTATTGCCAAGCGCTTGGTAGCAGTAGAAGAGAGATTGAGGACTTTCCTGAGAGCTCTTTAAATTATCTAACCAATGCTTTATGTTTGACCCACCTCGTTCCAATAGTTTAGCCGCTAGAGCGTTAGCAAAGTTGAAACAAAAATGTGACTATTGCCAAGCTCCTGATAGGAGTGGAAGAAAGATTGAATGCTTTATGTTTGACCCACCTCGTTCCAATAGTTTAGCCGCTAGAGCGTTATCAAAGTTGAAACAAAAATGTGACTATTGCCAAGCCCCTGGTAGGAGTAGAAGAAAGATTGAAGACTTTCCTGAGAGCTCTTTAAATTATCTAACCAATGCTTTATGTTTGACCCACCTCGTTCCAATAGTTTAGCCGCTAGAGCGTTAGCAAAGTTGAAACAAAAATGTGACTATTGCCAAGCCCCTGATAGGAGTATATAGAAAGATTGAATGCTTTATGTTTGACCCACCTCGTTCCAATAGTTTAGCCGCTAGAGCGTTATTAAAGTTGAAACAGAAATGTGACTATTGCCAAGCGCTTGGTAGGTGTAAAAGAAAGATTGAAGACTTTCCTGAGAGCTCTTTAAATTATCTAACCATTGCTTTATGTTTGACCCACCTCGTTCCAATAGTTTAACCTCAGAGCGTTAGCAAAGTTGAAACCAAAAATTAAATTATCTTACCAATGTTTTATGTTTGCCTCACCTCGTTCCAATAGTTTAGCCTCAGAGCGTTAGCAAAGTTGAAACAAAAATGTGACTATTGCCAAGCCCCTGGTAGGAGTACAGGAAGGATTGAAGACGTTACTGAGTGCTCTTTAAATTATCTAACCAATGCTTTATGTTTGACCCACGTCGTTCCAATAGTTTAGCCGCTAGAGCGTTAGCAAAGTTGAAACAAAAATGCGACTATTGCCAAGCGCTTGGTAGGAGTAAAAGAAAGATTGAAGTCTTTCCTGAGAGCTCTTTAAATTATCTAACCAATGCTTTATGTTTGACCCACCTCGTTCCAATAGTTTAGCCGCTAGAGCGTTAGCAAAGTTGAAACAAAAATGCGACTATTGCCAAGCGCTTGGTAGGAGTAAAAGAAAGATTGAAGTCTTTCCTGAGAGCTCTTTAAATTATCTAGCCAATGCTTTATGTTTGACCCACCTCGTTCCAATAGTTTAGCCTCAGAGCGTTAGCAAAGTTGAAACAAAAATGTGACTATTGCCAAGCCCCTGGTAAGAGTAGAAGAAAGATTGAAGACTTTCTTTAGAGTTCTTTAAATTATCTAACCAATGCTTTATGTTTGACCCACATCGTTCCAATAGTTTAGCCTCAGAGCGTTAGCAAAGTTGAAACAAAAACGTGACTATTGCCAAGCCCCTGGTAGGAGTAAAAGAAAAATTGGGTATTTCCTGAGAGCTCTTTAAATTATTTAACCAATGCTTTATGTTTGACACACCTCGTTCCAATAGTTTAGCCTCAGAGCGTTAGCAAAGTTGAAACAAAAACGTGACTATTGCCAAGCCCCTGGTAGGAGTAAAAGAAAAATTGGGTATTTCCTGAGAGCTCTTTAAATTATCTTACCAATGTTTTATGTTTGCCTCACCTCGTTTCAATAGTTTAGCCTCAGAGCGTTAGCAAAGTTGAAACAAAAATGTGACTATTGCCAAGCCCCTGGTAGGAGTACAGGAAGGATTGAAGACGTTACTGAGAGCTCTTTAAATTATCAAACCAATGCTTTATATTTGACCCACGTCGTTCCAATAGTTTAGCCTCAGAGCGTTAACAAAGTTGAAACAAAATTGTGACTATTGCCAAACCCTTGGAAGAAATAGAAGAAAAATTGGGGAATTTCCTGAGAGCTCTTTAAATTATCTAACCAATGCTTAATGTTTGACCCACCTCGTTCTAATAGTTTAGCCGCTAGAGAGTTAGCAAAGTTGAAACAAAAATGTGACTATTGCCAAGCCCCTGATAGGAGTAGAAAAAAAATTTGGGACTTTCCTGAGAGCTCTTTAAATTATCTTACCAATGTTTTATGTTTGACCCACCTCGTTCAAATTGTTTAGCCTCAGAGCGTTAGCAAAGTTGAAAAAAATAATGTGACTATTGCCAAGCCAATGGTAGGAGTAGAAGAAAGATTGAAGCACTAACGGCAGTGCATTTAGAAGAATTCCGTAATCTTATATTTAGGTATAAAGTCGATTTTCTTGTATATACACATTTAGCAATTGATAACGAAATGCTTCAAATCATTAGTTTAACATATTTAAGTTAATTAACCTTATTTTCTTACTGAAGTTTACGTAAAGCCATGGCGGCATAACGGGAGTGCATTTAGAAGAATTCCGTAATCTTTTATTTAGGTATAAAGTCGGTTTTCTTGTATATACACATTTAGCAATCGATATCGAAATGCTTCAAATCATTAGTTTAACATATTTAAGTTAATTAAGCCTCTCTGTCTTACTGAAATCTACATAAAGCCTTAACGGCATAACGGCAGTGCATTTATAAGAATTCCGTTGTATTATATTTAGGTATAATGTCGATTTTGTTGTATATACACATTTCGCAATCGATATCGAGATGCCTAAAATCATTAGTTTAACATATTTAAGTTAATTAACCTTCTTTATCTGACAGAAGTTTACGTAAAGCCATAACGGTATAACGTCAGTGCATTTGGAAGAATTCTGTAAACTTATATTTAGGTATAATGTCGATTTTGTTATATATACATTAGGGTGTGCCAAAAAAACGCGTTATTTTTTTTTTTCGCTCTCACCCCGAAATATCTTAGGAAATATCCAATCAAGTCTTCAGTTAAAAGCTGAGCTCAAAATTCGAATTTTAAGAGGTCCTCCATCGAACTTGAAGTTTTTCCGTCTAAATAACATGGAAAACATGATTTTTAGACAGTTTATTGCCCTGAAATACCGTTAAATGTTTTTGTTAGGAAAAAAAAATGAATAGACCTTTTTCAGTATTAAATTTACTACAAAAAGTTCTGCAGAATCAAATTTTTATCTTCCATACCGTTTTTTTTACAGAGCTTTAAAGTCAAAATTTTTGGTTTTTTTTCGGATTTTTGCATTTTTTAGCTAGACCGTAAGAGTTAAAGAAAAATGTCAAATGGCAAACTTGAAGTACGTTTAAATTGCTATAAAAAAGTTTTTATCAACTTTCTCGTATCACCAATAGCGACCAAGTTATAGCTCTACAAATAATTATTTTTTTAATTTTTTCCTATACGAGCTATAATATCGACAGTTGAACAAAAACTTTGTTATAAATTTACAATAAGATTGAATTTGCAACAAAGTTGAAACGATAAAATATTTGGTAGTATAAAATATAGGAAGTTATAGACTTATATGGTCGTATTTTTATGATTTTTTAGCTCAATTATGAAATTTATTGCAATTTAAACGTACTTCAAGTTTGCCATTTGACATTTTTCTTTAACTCTTACGGTCTAGCTAAAAAATGCAAAAATCCGAAAAAAAACCGAAAATTTTGACTTTAAAGCTCTGTAAAAAAAAAGGTATGGAAGATAAAAATTTACAGAACTTTTTGTACTAAATTTAATACTGAAAAAGGTCTATTCGTTTTTTTTTCCTAACAAAAACATTTAACGGTATTTCAGGGCAATAAACTGTCTAAAAATCATGTTTTCCATGTTATTTAGACGGAAAAACTTCAAGTTCGATGGAGGACCTCTTAAAATTCGAATTTTGAGCTCAGCTTTTAACTGAAGACTTGATTGGATATTTCCTAAGATATTTCGGGGTGAGAGCGAAAAAAAAAAAATATCGCGTTTTTTTGGCACACCCTAATATACACATTTAGCAATCGATATCGAGATGCTTCAATTCATTAGTTTAACATATTTAAGTTAATTAACCTTCTTTATCTGACTGAAGTTTACGTAAAGCCATAACGGTATAACGGCATTGCATTTGGAAGAATTTCGTAATCTTATATTTAGGTATGATTACGTAATTATTCTAAATGCACTGCCGTTATGGCTTTATATTAACTTCAGTTCGTTAAAGAAGGTTTATTAACTTAAATATGTTAAACCAGTTATTTGAAGCATTTCGATATCGAATGCTTAATGCATACATACAAGAAAATCGACTTTATACCTAAATATAAGACTACGGAATTCTTCCAAATGTACTGTCGTTATGGCTTTATATCAACTTCAATACGTTAAAGAAGGTTAATTAACTTAAATATGTTAAACTAATGATTTGAAGCATTTCGATATCGCTTGCGAAATATGTATATACAAGAAAATCGAATTTATACCTAAATATAAGATAACGGAATTTTTCTAAATGCACTGCCGTTATGCCGTTAACGCTTTATGTAGACTTCAGTGCGCTAAAGAAGGTTTATTAACTTAAATATGTTAAACTAATGATTTGAAGCATTTCGATATCGATTGCTAAATGTGTATATACAAGAAAATCGACTTTATACCTAAATATAAGATTACGGAACTCTTCCAAATGTACTGTCATTATGCCGCCATGGCTTTGTATCAACTTCAATACGTTAAAGAAAGTTAATTATTTTAAATATGTTAAACTAATGGTTTGAAGCATTTTGATATCGCTTGCTAAATGAATATATACAAGAAAGTCGAATTTATACCTAAATATAAGATAACGGTATTCTTCTAAATGCAGTGCAGTTATACCGTCAAGTCTTTATGTAGACTTCAGTGCGTTAAAGAAGGTTTATTAACTTAAATATTTTAAACTAATGATTTGAAGCATTTCGATATCGATTGCTAAATGTGTATATACAAGAAAATCGACTTTATACCTAAATATAAGATTACGGAATTCTTCCAAATGTACTGTCGTTATGCCGCCATGGCTTTGTATCAACTTCAATACGTTAAAGAAGGGTAATTATTTTAATATGTTAAACTAATGGTTTGAAGCATTTCGATATCGACTGCTAAATGTGTAAATACAAGAAAATCGACTTTACACCTAAATATAAAATTATAACATTACGGAATTCTTATAAATGCACTGCCGTTATACCGTTAAGGCTTTATGTAGACTTCAGTAAGCTAAAAAATGTTTATTAACTTAATATGTTAAACTAATGATTTGAAGCATTTCGATATCGATTGCTAAATGTGTATATACAAGAAAATCGACTTTATACCTAACTATAAGATAACGGAACTTTTTCCAAATGTACTGTCATTATGCCGCCATGGCTTTGTATCAACTTCAATACGTTAAAGAAAGTTAATTATTTTAAATATGTTAAACTAATGGTTTGAAGCATTTTGATATCGCTTGCTAAATGAATATATACAAGAAAGTCGAATTTATACCTAAATATAAGATAACGGTATTCTTCTAAATGCAGTGCAGTTATACCGTCAAGTCTTTATGTAGACTTCAGTGCGTTAAAGAAGGTTTATTAACTTAAATATTTTAAACTAATGATTTGAAGCATTTCGATATCGATTGCTAAATGTGTATATACAAGAAAATCGACTTTATACCTAAATATAAGATTACGGAATTCTTCCAAATGTACTGTCGTTATGCCGCCATGGCTTTGTATCAACTTCAATACGTTAAAGAAGGGTAATTATTTTAATATGTTAAACTAATGGTTTGAAGCATTTCGATATCGACTGCTAAATGTGTAAATACAAGAAAATCGACTTTACACCTAAATATAAAATTATAACATTACGGAATTCTTATAAATGCACTGCCGTTATACCGTTAAGGCTTTATGTAGACTTCAGTAAGCTAAAAAATGTTTATTAACTTAATATGTTAAACTAATGATTTGAAGCATTTCGATATCGATTGCTAAATGTGTATATACAAGAAAATCGACTTTATACCTAACTATAAGATAACGGAATTCTTCTAAATGCACTGCCGTTGTGCCGTTAAGGCTTTATGTAGACTTCAGTGAGTTAAAGAAGGTTTATTAACTTAAATATGTTAAACTAATGGTTTGAAGCATTTCGATATCGATTGCTTAATGCATATATACAAGAAAATCGACTTTATACCTAAATATAAAATTATAACATTATGGAATTCTTCTAACTGCACTGCCGTTATGCCATTAGGGCTTTATGTAGACTTAAGTGCGTTAAAGAAGGTTTATTAACTTAAATATGTTAAACTAATGATTTGAAGCATTTCGATATCGATTGCTAAATGTGTATACAAGAAAATCGAATTTATACCTAAATATAAGATCACGGAATTCTTCTACATCCACTACCGTTATGCCAACTTTAGATCGTTAAAGAAGGTTTATTAACTTAAATATGTTAAACTAATGAGTTGAAGCATTTCGATATCGATTGCGAAATGTGTATATACAATAAAATCGATTTTATATCTAAATAAAAGATTACGGACTTCGCCCAAATATACTGCCGTTATGCCGTTATGGCTTTATTTAAACTTCAGTAAGATAAAGAAGTTTAATTAACCTAATTATGCTAAGCCAGTTATTTGCAGATTTTTGATATAGATTGCTAAATGTGTAAATCCAAGAAAATCGAATTTACACCTTTATATAAAATTATAACATTACGGAATTCTTCTAAATGCACTGCCGTTATACCGTTAAGGCTTTATGTAGACTTCAGTAAGCTAAAAAATTTTTATTAACTTAATATGTTAAACTAATGATTTGAAGCATTTCGATATCGATTGCTAAATGTGTATATACAAGAAAATCGACTTTATACCTAAATATAAGATTATGGAATTCTTCTACGTGCTCTGCAGTTATGCCTCCATGGCTATATGCCCACTTCAGATCGTTAAAGAAGGTTTATTAACTTAAATATGTTAAACTAATGATTTGAAGCATTTCGATATCGATTGCTAAATGTGTATATACAAGAAAATCGAATTTATACCTAAATATAAGATAACGGAATTTTTCTAAATGCACTGCCGTTATGCCGTTAACGCTTTATGTTGACTTCAGTGCATTAAAGAAGGTTTATTAACTTAAATATGTTAAACTAATGATTTGAAGCATTTCGATATCGATTGCTAAATGTGTATATACAAGAAAATCGACTTTATACCTAAATATAAGATTATGGAATTCTTCCAAATGTACTGTCATTATGCCGCCATGGCTTTGTATCAACTTCAATACGTTAAAGAAGGTTAATTATTTTAAATATGTTAAACTGATGGTTTGAGGCATTTTGTTATGAATTGCTAAATGAATATATACTAGAAAGTCGAATTTATAAATAAATATAAGATAACGGAATTCTTCTAAATGCAGTGCAGTTATACCGTCAAGGCTTTATGTAGACTTCAGTGCTTTAAAGAAGGTTTATTAACTTAAATATTTTAAACTAATGATTTGAAGCATTTCGATATCGATTGCTAAATGTGTATATACAAGAAAATCGACTTTATACCTAAATATAAGATTACGGAATTCTTCCAAATGTACTGTCGTCATGCCACCATGGCTTTGTATCAACTTCAATACGTTAAAGAAGGTTTATTATTTTAAATATGTTAAACTTATGGTTTGAAGCATTTCGATATCGACTGCTAAATGTGTAAATACAAGAAAATCGACTTTACACCTAAATATAAAATTATAACATTACGGAATTCTTCTAAATGTACTGCCGTTATACCGTTAAGGCTTTATGTAGACTTCAGTAAGCTAAAAAATGTTTATTAACTTAATATGTTAAACTAATGATTTGAAGCATTTCGATATCGATTGCTAAATGTGTATATACAAGAAAATCGACTTTATACCTAAATATAAAATTATAACATTACGGAATTCTTCTAAATGCACTGCCGTTATACCGTTAAGGCTTTATGTAGACTTCAGTATGCTAAAAACTGTTTATTAACTTAATATGTTAAACTAATGATTTGAAGCATTTCGATATCGATAGCTAAATATGTATATACAAGAAAATCGACTTTATACCTAAATATAAGATTATGGAATTCTTCTACGTGCACTGCAGTTATGCCTCCATGGCTATATGCCCACTTCAGATCGTTTAAGAAGTTTTATTAACTTAAATATGTTAAAGTAATGAGCTGAAGAATTTCGATATCGATTGCTAAATGTGTATATACAAGAAAATCGATTTCATACCTAAATAAAAGATTACGGAAATTACCCAAATATACTGCCGTTATGCCGTTATGGCTTTTGTAAAGAAGGTTAATTATTTAAATATGTTAAGCTAATGGTTTGAAGCAATTCGATATCGATTGCTAATTGTGTAAATACAAGAAAATCGACTTTATACCTAAATATAAGATTATGGAATTC
>JAPZAG010001236.1:0-21091 GCA_027475135.1 Bactrocera correcta | reverse complement strand
TTGTTGAGTTTTTCCAAACTCACCATTAAAACTTTGCTTTTTGTAAATCAAGTAATTATTCAACAGTTCCTTCAGATTCTCATTTTCAATTTGGAATGATGATGTTTTGCAGTTTTGCAGTCTTAGAAGTTCCCCTATAACATTTTTAATTTGTAAAAAAGATTTAAAATGCATTATTTCCAATCCTAGTGCCATCAAAGGATGCAACCTTTTGAAACGGTTGGAATGTTTTTCGTCAATAAATCCATTAACAGAACCATTTGCTAGCAAATTTCTTTCCACCATTATATTTGTTAAGCCACAATCATTTATAAACTTTCCAACTGCCTTAAAGTAAGCCATCATAATGTGAAATGGGCCTAAATGTATAAATAAATTATCGAATGTAGGCTTTTCTGTTGATTGTATCTGTAGAGCTACTTTCGCTATTGCCAAATCATATGTAACTTGTATGGATGATTGATTTAATTCAGCTGCTATTTTTTACTTTGATGCATAGTTTCCAAAACTACGGAGTTGCTAGTTGGTGAGGCATTAATGGGAGTTAAATAAGATATGTGTTGTTGCGGCATGCACTATCAATACAACAAACCAAACGTACCTAAACAAACAATATATCTGTATACAAACCTAAACAAATAATATCAACTAGTAATAAGTAAACATACTAGTTAGTATAAATAGAAGTAAGATTATGAAAAATAGGAAGTAAAAAACTATGAATGAAAAGGCAACACGAAAATAAGTTTACTGCCCAAATAAATACAATTTCTTTTACTTGCGACAAACAATAGTTTGTTAACTCGCTCGCACCTATACGATTGTATATTGCCTCGCGCTCGTACCTATACCCTTGGTATTGGGGCCCAATATGTTTGTCTGGCCTAGGTAGGAACTGTCGAAATTGTCTGGCAACTGAGAAAACATCTTCTAATAGTCACACAAATAACATGTATAAATTTTAACTTTTATACTATAACGAAAGTAGAATTAAAATTTATTAAAGTTTTAGGGCGTCTGGCAAGGGATTGCCACCATAAAAAGTGTCTGGCAATAAATAAGATGATTTGTAAAGTTATTCCGAATAACATATTAAAAAATTACGCTTTATAAAATAACGAAAGTTGGCTGTTATTTTATGCACCTGTCCCACCCGCTACCTCCCAAAGCCACGATGACTTGAATTTCACATTTTGCCATCGTTCTTACCTATGTTCAAAGCATACTTCAACAAACTTTCAGCTTTTATAAAATGACGAAGGTCTGGATGTCACGGGCTCTTAGACTATTGCGTCTGTAGTCAAATCAAATCCTTTTCCTCAGTCTGGTTGCAATAATTCCATTTGTTCTTTTTGTTTATTTTTTAGTGTTTCAACTGCTCTAAGTGTTTCGTCATCTAATTTTTCATGTACTGAGTTACTTTTATTCTTTGAAATATTACCATTCTCTCCTGGTAGGTAGAGTGTTAATGGTTTCGTTATGGATGCAAATCCTTTAATAATATGAGATCCTTCCCAAGAAAGATCTTAAGTCCTTCAAATTTGTAGGGGTTTTGTACCTATCTGTAGCTTCTTTTTTCCTAGATCTACTGTAATTCTACCGTTTTTAATTATACACTCGGCGAAAAAAAACCCACGCAGTCGAAAATTTTCTAATATTCCTATTTTGAACTGTCACTATTTGCTCAAAATTCACTATTTGTATTATTTAGCTGTTTTGTCATGTGACTACATTATTTTACGTTTAGTTTTAAAACCGTTAGCGTCCGCACGTGTTTATTACAGAATTTGAGGGTTTTTCTTTTGTATCAGTTGTGAAAATAAGTAAAGTCGGGCATGGGGGTGTCAACAAAAAAGAAAGCATAACACGTAGCTTTATATAAAATAAATTATGCAGAGGTCAAAAAGCTCGTGAAATGGGCATAAGAGATTGGAACGTGCGTATTATAATTAAAAATTATACGTATTTTAATTAAAGGGCAGTGGACGTCTGAAAACAGTAAAACCTCGTCAACATGCTGGAACAATCAATGCAATATTTTACAAAACGACTGGGGTAAAAATAATTACAAGTTCTATACAAAATGTGCTGAATAATCTTGGATTTCGAGCGCGACGTCCAGCCAAAAAGCCACTTCTCATTATACGAATGAAGAAATACCGACTAGAGTGGGCAAAATTACACAAAACTTGGACTACATCAGATTGGGAAAATGTTATTTTTTCCGATGAATCCAAATTTATTTTGTTGGAATCCCACGGAAATGCCACAGCGCGTCTTAGGAAAGGCGAACGTTTTTTGAAAAACTGTGTTTGGCCCACCCTAACGCATTCGCCTTATTTAATAGTGTGGGGCTGTAACCAAGTTTGGTGTTGGGCCGCTAATTATTCAAAAAAGATCTGTGAATGCCGAAACATAAATTGGAATTTTTACAGAAAGCGTTTTGACAACTATTGGTCAGCTGTCCGAACACGCCCAAAAAGTTTATTTTCAGGATATTTCAGCCCCTTGTCATAGAGCCAAAGCGGTAACCAAAGCACAAAAATATTGAAATAGATTTTTAAATAATTTATTCCACCCACTTACAGGTTTCAAAAGAAAAAGATTTTTATGGAACAGGGTCTGTTATGTGACCAGGAAACAGTCCAAATCTCAATCCAATTGAGAACTGCTGGCCTTATTTGGGCAAAATGGTGGTCAAAATGATAAGAGAAAAACGCCTATAAAGTCTAAAAGAAATATAAAACGTTGTTGGGCGGAATGAAGAAATTAATAAAAATTATCTTCAACGCTTTTTTGAATCCATGCCTAAACAAATAGCCAAGGTTATTAGGAGGAGAGGGTGTTCTACAAAATACTAAGAATTTTTTTATACAAAATATATTATTTTGATTCGTTAAGTATTCTAATGCTAAATGAAAGTCATATAAAACATGAAATATGTAAATAACTTGTTTGAAAATTACATTATTGTTCATGACAAAATTTACTTCTGTGGTTTGTTATGTGTGTGTTTTTACATTTTCATATATAACAAGTGTTAAACTATAAGTTTTTATATAAAAATGCTTGAAACATAAACTAAATAAAAGTGGTTGACCCTCAAGGAAAAATGTTTATCTTACAATAACATGAATCCAAGTTTTGCGCTATATAAAAGCACTCTGTAGAGTGCGTGGGTTTTTTTTCGCTGAGTGTATGTCCCAAAAATTCTGTCTCTCTTTTCAAAGAAAAAATTTTGACTTTTCATCCGAGATTTTCATGTTGGCTGCGTGGAAAGTGTGTATTATATTGGTGATATCTTTCGTATGTTGTTCAGGGTAAGCTGAATATATTAGTACATCATCTATATACACGTATGCGCGTACTCTTATGAATGGTCTGAGGATGTCGTCAACGCATCTTTGAAAGATCGACGGTGCGGTTTTCAGTCCAAATGGTAGTCGTAGAAATTCATATTTGGCATTATTTATTAAAAATGCTGTTTTTCCCCTGTCTTTCTTCTTTATTTTAATTTGATGAAATCCTGATTCCAAATCTAACGTCGTGAAGTATTGTGCTTCTCCTAAGCTTTGGAGCATCATGGTGATGTCCGGAATGGGATATCTATCAGCGATTGTTTGCGCATTTAACTTCTGGAAGTCAATAACCATGCGTCTTTTTGGGTTACCTTGCTCGTCATTCCCTTTTTTAGAAACTGTCCATATGGGTGAATTGTACGGTCTTTTGCTTGGCTGTATTATTTCATTATCTAATAATTTTTTTATTTCAGTTTCTACAAATGCTCTATCCGCTTGGGGGTATGGATACTGTCTGACCCAAATAAGATTATTTGTTCCTGTTCTGATTTCTGCCTCTGCTGTAGTTTCGTAGGGTAATGTTTTACTCTGCTCATTTCCTTTCATTAATTCATTTATTTTTTTTTTTTATACATTTCTTCTCCTATCATATAATTTATTCTTGTTAATTTATTCTTTTTTACAATTAATACATTTCTTTCTGTATCTATCATTGCTTTCATTTGCTTTAAACCTTTAATTCCTATCAAGAAATCGAAATCTTGTAAGGTATCGAATTCTAAAAATTCCATACTGAATACTTTTTATGTTTAATTAATGATTTGCCGTGTAAAGTAGCATCTTGTTTTTTACTTTTTACTTCTATCCTTTTTGCGTGAGGGAATTTTGGATTTACACAATTTTCTTCTACACCGCTATCAATTAAAATATACACTGAGTTACCTTCTTCTGTGGTCCTAACAAGCGTTGGTAACCCATGCCTTAGGAAAAAAAATATTCTTTCTGTTCATATTCTGTATTTGATTGTTGATCGTGTGTAATTTGGCTGATCCGTTGATTCTTCGGTATACTATTAGCATGACATGTATTATCTCGTTCTCGTTTGTATCCCAATGCTCCTGCTACTTTCTTAAATGGATTTTGATAATTCTGTCAAGGCTGCGGATTTCGAGGTGGTTGTTGCTGATTCTTGTTGTAACCTTTCTCGTTGGTCTACGGAATATGGTGGATGAATCGATATCCATTGGTTCAACTGGGGGTTGTTGTTGACAAGAATAATTATTCTGATGTTGATTGCTGAAATTATGATTCTGATGATGGTTGTATCGTGGAATGTACTTGAGGTTCTGATGGCGTGAATCATGTTGCATTGTACGGGCGATACTGCAAGCATCTGCTAATGTTGTGCAGGCTCGTGCATAGCTGGCATTCTTGATAGCTACACTTCTCAGTCCAGTGACAAATGTTCTGATTGCTTTAGCTTGGATTTCTTGTGTCAATACTTGGACTATTCGTTCTTCCTTGTGCATCATCTCAATCTTGAATAGCACTGCATTCAATGCTTGGTTCAGATTGTCATAATATACATGCAGTGGTAATTCCTTTTGTTGTATTTTCGTCATCTCTTCCTCCAGGCATCGGAATCGTCTAGCCTATCGATGATATCTTGGAAGTTTCTCTTTACGTTGTGGTTGATCAGGATCTGTGCTGCTTTACCAGTAATTTTTCCTCTGATAATTATTAATGCTTGGGCATATATATTATGTCCTTCGAATTCTCGTATGTCTTGGTTGCTACTTTCCCCCAATTCCTGTATTCGTTTTAATCACCATTTTGTTATTGATTTAAACATATTCAGATCCACTTCTTCTGGTCTGATGTAAGAACATATTTGTTCTGTTCGTTGTGGAATGGTTGCACTTCTTCCTAATTGTAGTTCGGATAACTGTCGTTGCAGATCGGCGACTGCATTGGTTAATGCAATTAAACTTTCCTGTTCTGTCATCTTGCTGATTTATTTGTTTATTTATTTTACTAAAGATCGGTCTCCAGTTGTATTCTTGGAGCGCTGCCTGATATGGTATTCTTTCTATGAAAGATGTTGCTTGCCAAGGATGGTATATTGATCCTTTACTTTCCATTTGTTATATTAGGACTTTTATGTGAATCCCTTTTGATTGACGTTGTGTGGGATGATGCACTGGTAAACTTCTTGGATGGTTTAAATGAATCTTTTTTTGTTTCCAGGGACTAGGTTCTTTCCTTTCAGGCAGACTGACAAAGGATATTATTGATGATCCTTTTGTGTTGCTGCCCCACGTTGGGCGCCAGTTAATTTATTTACTCGTTATTAATAAAATAAATATATAATTTTAAGTCAGCCAATGAGATTGGTTCTGACTGATCCTTTATTTGTATAATATTTCACCGTATACACATGTACTTCAATATTTAATATATTTCACTTAAACTGTACAAGTGTTACAAGTGGTAACTTGTTACTCGGCAGTCGATAATGATAAAGTGACCCCGGGGCAGTGGTTTATATAAATCTTAGTGCTACTTATACCATTGAGATGCTGGTTGTTTATTCGTTAATATCTATTTGGGTTGTTATTGTTTGTTGTACTGATAGTGCACTTCTATTGTTCCAAGATAAAGATCTTCTGATGATTTTTATTTAATGTTGTTCGTTCACTGAAACATAAGGCTGTTTTGATGTTGGTTTGTTTAGGATTGTTTGTTGTAGTGATATCATGCTATACTTGTAGTTAACTGATGCTATGCTGAGTTCAGCAAAGGCGTGGTTAAATGTTAAAGTATTGGGGTGGATTTCCGCTATTCTTTCAGCCGCGATGAAGCGAGAGGTAGCTGCTGCAATCACCTAGCGAAATTGACGTTCGCCAACGCATACGTCCGTAGGAATAGGTAGAACGTTGAAGGTGCTCTCAGTAAATTCTGTGAAGTCGACCCAATTAGCTTTGTTAAAGTTAATGAAGGTACGGTTGTCCACAGGAACGAAATCAGGAGGCTTCTCGATCGAGATAATTATGGGCAGATGGTCTGATGCGAGAAATAGCATAGGTCGCCAGGTTATGCTGTTTATCAGACTACCACTAGCAATGGTAATATCAGGCGAGCTATTGCAGGTGCCCATAACTTTGGTGGGGGCTTCGTCATTCATTGTGCAGAATGTCGAATTGTCAATCTGTTTCGCCAGCTCCATCCCTTACGATCATTTGACAGGCAGAAATGCCAAAGATTATGGTGCGCGTTAAAGTCGCCTAGTACCAAACGGTTTTCACCAAAAAGTAGCGCACCTCTATTCGGGTGATATCCTGTAGGTCAACATGTAACTGGGGAACATATATATTAAATATTTCGAGCACGACATCGCCTGACCGGATAGCTATACCCTGATATTCTAGGGTAGTATCCCTGCGGTCGATGTCTTCATCGATTAGACGATACTGCACGGTGTTTTGCAATATGAAGGCTAGGCGACCACCATTATCTCGCTCGCCATCTTTACGTAACACGTTGAAACCGGCAGAACTTAGAAGATCTGAGCGGTTGTTTAGCTTGGTTTCTTGGACCGCAGCTGTCGGTACCCGTACACAAGTCAGAGTAGGAGCTATGTTGCCTATTTGAGCTCCTGACCGTGGGTTGGACTCAATGCCAACACAAGTCAGGAGGATACGGAGCAACCCTGCCACAAGGCGTTGCTCCAATGACGACAAACACATATTAGTACTCACCGATCCAAACGGGATTAGATTGCAAAAAAAACAGCCCTTGGTCGGATAAAATCCGAGTCAATTCCGGTGCGTAGAAGCTGCTGTCGTGGGAATTGCGTAAGTCGCAGTCTTTTAATTCGCTGAACTATGTCAATGTTGTCATATATCTCATACAGATCATCGTTCCATCCATTGCGATATTCGCCGTGGCAGATGTGCAAAGGACCATCAATTTTTTTTTTGCAGAACTTTTCTTTCGAAAACTTGTAACGTCGACTTATTAGATGTTGTCATCGTTCATGCCTCTGCAAAATATAGCGGTTGTTTTTGTTCGTCAAGAGAGGACTTTATATATCAATTACCTACAAACGTAGTCCGAAGTTGTACCTGTTGGCAAGAGATATTCTGCGTTGGATTTCGAGGCTGACGTCATTTTTGATGTTGATGCTGGTTCCAAGATAGACGAAATTATCTACGACTTCAAAGATATGACTGCCAACAGTTACGTGGGTGCCTAGTCGTGAGTGCGATGACCATTTGTTTGATGACAGGAAATATTTCGTCTTTTCGTTCACAACTAGCTTTGCTTCGCTGCCTTATCCATTCTGGAAACGGAACTAACGGCGCGGGTGTTGAGGCAAATGATATAAATATCATCGGCGTACGCCAGGAGCTGTACACTCTTATGGAAAATGGTACCGTCTCTGTTAAGTTCTTCAGCTCGAATGATTTTCTCCAGCAGTAGATTGAGGAAATCGAACGATAGGGAGTAGCATTTTCTGAAACCTCGTTTGGTATCGAACGACTCGAAGAGGACCTTCCCGATCCTAACAGAGCTTTTGGTGTTGTTCAACGTCAGCTTATGTAGGCGTATTCGTTTAACGGGGATACCAAGTTCAGACATCGCGGCAGAAAGACAGCTTCTTTTCGTGCAGTTGAAAGCAGCTTTGAAATCGACGACTCTTTGTCGTGTTGTGTGTCAATTTTCTTTTCACGGATCTTCTCCAAAGTTGAGCGCATGATGAATGTCTGGTCGGTTTTTGATTTGCCAGGTCTGAAGCCACACTGATAAGGTCTAATCACTTTGTTGAGGGTGGGCTTTAATCTTTCGCTTCTTCTTCTTTACTGGCGTAGACACCGCTTACGCGATTATAGCTGAGTCAACAACAGCGCGCCAGTCGTTTCTTCTCTTCGCTACTTGGCGCCAATTGGATATTCCAAGCGAGGCCAGGTCCTTCTCCACTTGGTCCTTCCAACGGAGTGGAGGTCTTCCTCTTCCTCTGCTTCCCGCGGCGGGTACTGCGTCGAATACTTTCAGAGCTGGAGTGTTTTCATCCATCCGGACAACATGACCTAGCCAGCGTAGCCGCTGTCTTTTAATGCGCTGAACTATGTCAATGTCGTCGTATATCTCGTACAGCTCATCGTTCCATCGAATGCGATATTCGCCGTGGCCAACGCGCAAAGGACCATAAATCTTTCGCAGAACCTTTCTCTCGAAAACTCGCAACGTCGACTCATCCGTTGTTGACATCGTCCAAGCCTCTGCACCATATAGCAGGACGGGAATTATGAGTGACTTATAGAGTTTGGTTTTTGTTTGTCGAGAGAGGACTTTGCTTCTCAATTGCCTACTTAGTCCGAAGTAGCACCTGTTGGCAAGAGTTATCCTGCGTTGGATTTCTAGGCTGACATTGTTGGTGGTGTTTACGCTGGTTCCAAGATAGACGAAATTATCTACAACTTCAAAGTTATGACTGTCAACAGTGACGTGAGTGCCATGTCGCGAGTGCGACGACTGTTTGTTTGATGACAGGAGATATTTCGTCTTGCCCTCGTTCACTGCCAGACCCATTTCTTTTGCTTCCCTGTCCAGTCTGGAGAAAGCAGAACTAACGGCGCGGGTGTTGAGGCTGATGATATCAATATCATCGGCATACGCCAGCAGTTGTACACTCTTATAGAAGATGGTACCTTCTCTGTTGAGTTCTGCAGCTCGGACTATTTTCTCCAGAAGCAGGTTGAAAAAGTCGCGCGATAAGGAATCGCCTTGTCTGAAACCTCGTTTGGTATCGAACGGCTCGGAGAGGTCCTTCCCGATTCTGACGGAGCTTTTCGTGTTGCTCAACGTCAGCTTGCACAGCCGTATTAGTTTTGCGGGGATACCAAATTCAGACATCGCGGCATAAAGGCAGCTCCTTTTCGTGCTGTCGAAAGCAGCTTTGAAATCGACGAAGAGGTGGTGTGTGTCGATTCTCCTTTCACGGGTCTTTTCCAAGATTTGGCGCATCGTGAATATCTGGTCGGTTGTTGATTTACCAGGTCTAAAGCCACACTGATAAGGTCCAATCAGTTGGTTGACGGTGGGCTTTAATCTTTCACACAATACGCTCGACAGAACCTTATATGCTATGTTGAGGAGGCTAATCCCACGGTAGTTGGCGCAGATTGTGGGGTCTCCTTTTTTGTGGATTGGGCATAGCACACTTAAATTCCAATCGTTGGGCATACTTTCGTCCGACCATATTTTGCAAAGAAGCTGATGCATGCACCTTATCAGCTCTTCGCCGCCGTGTTTGAATAGCTCGGCCGGCAATCCATCGGCCCCTGCCGCTTTGTTGTTTTTCAGGCGGGCAATTGCTATTCGAACTTCTTCATGGTCGGGCAATGGAACGTCTGCTCCATCGTCATCGATTGGGGTATCGGGTTCGCTTTCTCCTGGTGTTGTGCGTTCACTGCCATTCAGCAGGCTGGAGAAGTGTTCCCTCCATAATTTAAGTATGCTCTGGGCATCGGTGGCTAGATCACCTTTGGGTGTTCTACAAGAGTATGCTCCGGTCTTGAAACCTTCTGTTAGCCGCCGCATCTTTTCGTAGAATTTTCGATTACCCCTGTCGGCCAGCATGTCAAGCTTTCAGGCATTTCGGCTTCTTTTTTTTTTTTGTCTGCAAATGCGTATCGCTTCTCTCTTCAACTCTCGGTATCTATTCCATTCCGGAGGCAGTCTGTTTTCGCTTCGCTGCGACACGGCACTCCTCATTGTACCAGCTGTTATTTTGCATTTTCCGAAAACCAATGGTTTCGTTCGCAGCTGTACGTCAGGAGCTTGAAATGCCGTCCCACAGTTTTCTTTTACCGGGTTGTTGACGAGTGCTCTCAGAGAGCAGGAGTGCAAGTCGAGTAGAAAATTGTTTTGCTGTTTTCTTGTGATTGCAGCTTCTCGTCGTCGAACCTTCCTTGTGTTTGTTGAGCAAGTGAACGAGTTGGTGACATTTAGTGGCATTCGTACCACATTTTGCATGATACCAACAAAAAATGTACGTATGGTAAATAACCGGTCTTCCGCGTGACGTATATCTACTGCGCTGGCGTCCGGTAGACTGACCGTTCGGCCAATGCCGTTTTCGAAAGAGAAGCAGTTTCCGCAAATCATTCGTATATCAGTTAACTCAGCCTGCGGTTGCGGTTCGGAGATAGCCTAAAAAATGTGTCCATCGTCCTTCAGTGATAAGGATTCTGCGCTAGAATCAACTATTTTAATTTTGTCGCTAATAGCAACGTTAATGGCGATAATAGCTATTTGCGTCTGACCTAGAGATCATGAAGTGTGCTTCGCTGAGCATGGCTGCTTTTCGTCACATTTCGTTGTACAAATCGGTAGGCTCTCAGTTATCCAGTGGAAGGTTTTTCAATACACGTTAAAGACGACGTTACTGACTCGATGCGAAATTTTCGATGATTCTACATACGACGAAAGTAGCTAAATTTGTCCATTGTTAGAAAAGAGTACACATCTCTGTTAATTTACTGGAGTTACGCTTGCAAATACTATGTTGTATTTGCCTGTATCAGAGCGAACATGTGATGCTTCTACCCAAAACTGCAACAAGTAGTATCAAGCTTCAATGTTATCCTCAGACTTTGCCGACAGTGGAATCAGTGGTGGAGTATTTTGTGTTGGAAGCTGTTCCACGTCGCTATTAGAATCTTGTCGGGGTCACCAATGTTGTTAAGTGCAGAGTAGGCAAGTGCTACCTGCTTAGCAGTTGATGTGCAAAAAGAAAAATTTATTGATATGTCAAAACTACGTACCATAGAATAAAGCATAATGTAAAACAAAATGTCAAAACGCATGGTTGTAAAGAAATTAAAAATTCATAACATTTTTGGTGTTGTCATATATACTTATTATATATTTTCTTGATCTAGAGGACCTCTTCCATCCGTACATACGCATTTTAACCCCGAAATCGGGGGATGGTATTCTAAAAATTACCCCTTCCATTAACACATATTGAATGAGGTTTATGGTTATAGGTTTCTTCCAAGAAATTATGAAAGTTTTGCGAAGAAATTCAAAAATTGGCATATATTGAAGACATCTAACACGACTAGTGTAGGCATAGAATATTGTCAATTTTGTAGATTCTAATGTTAGTTGATACTTATCGAATACTGAAATCACGAAAAACCGCAAGCAGTTACATAAATAAACGAATATCTACGTTAACCTCAGAACCTCAGTTGGGCACTCAGTACCCATTTTAGTATAAAAACTACAGTTGCTACAGAGCAGAGTTAAAGAGATGCCCAACTCATTTCTCATTGGAAGTGGGGGAGCAACTGCTAAACGTCAAAATCTCCTGAACTTTGACAGCTGATCGAGTTCAGGAGGTTTCGACGTTTAGAAGTTGAAAACGAGCAATGGCCAGATTGAAATCTTATCAAAAAATATGTAAACAGAGGGATTTGTTGCATTGTTCAAAACCATTTTCACAATGAAGTTGAGAATTTTAAATGTATTTGATGAAACATTTTGTAATGTCAAGCATAATAGTATTATTTTTAATGGAAAATTATTAAAAACATTAATTGATTGAGAGCTAAAAACCTAAAATCCTTTTATTGGGTATAAAAAGTTAAAATATAAAAAATCCCTGAGCAGCCACATTAATGTTGAGTACAAAATAAATACAGGAATAGATATTGATGAAAGCATAAGAGAACTAAATAACGTAATACTAACGTTCCTGCCTTATTAACAACAAACAGAAACTATAAGCCGCTTGGTCCCAGAAATATCACTAATAGAGAAATAGAAAAGCCTGTAAAATCACTCCCCTTCCATTCAGCTTCAATTGAAATCTGCCGTACGTAAATTAAAAGGGCGCTTTAACGTGAGGAAACACTGAAATGTGTATAAGGAAGCTGTGTCCAAGTTCAAGCTTTATTTTTGGAAAGCCCAAAAGTCCATGAAGCCACCAACACCCCTATTCAAGACTTGGGTGGAAATTAGGCTCGAAGTTACGCGGAAAAGGCTAAATGTTTTGCATATCACCTAGAAAAGGTATTTCAACCTAATTTACCAAAGAACCACTTTCAGCTGTCAATCTTACCCAACACAGCTAACGAGTCACTCGAGTCTTTTAAGACTTCATCTTCTGAAATAATTAAAATCATAAAAGGTTTTAATCCAAAAAAGTCACCAGGACATGATAATGTTACCCCAAAAAAGCTAATTGAGTTACCAACTATTACGGTAGATATTTCATGAAAAATATGCAAATTATCTTCATAGATAAACCTGGAAAAGACAACAAGCCGTCTTCATGCAGACCAATCTTGTCTTTCTAAAATATTTGAAAAGACATTTCTATCAAAGAAGTCTTCTTTCCTTCACGAAAATAATACAAAACCTATGTATCAGTTCGGGTTTCGTGCAAAGTAGTACCAGGAATAAAGGGATGTCCAACTTATTCCAGTGTCAGAGCGCCTCAAAATTAGCGTTTTTATGACATTTTCCATTGTAGCCAGATTAGAAAAACCCTATTTTTTGGGCATTTTAAATAAAACACCCAATTCGCATTTTCCGCAACAGCTATAGGGTATGCAAAAGGGCGCGTTACCGAAGTTATTTTTGGGTGCTCGGTTCCCCAGTTGACCTATATCACTGATTAAAAAGTTATTTACATAAAAAAAAGATAACAATTCACAGTTATATAGTATAAAGAAAATTAACAAAAACAATATCACTCCATATCACAGAATAATAAATATTAAAATCTATATATATAAAAGAAAGTTGTGTTAGTTACACCATTTATAACTCAAGTACGGCTGAACCGATTTCGCTGAAAATTGCTGGGGGTGGGGAGGGAGCTTAGAACCAGGGTAAGGAAATAGGATACCTTTTATCTCTTTATGTCAAAATTTAATACAACTCATAAATACTAGAATTATATTTTAAATCATAAGAATTTGTTCAAAATTCATGTTTGTAGGAATCAATTGAATATATGCGTCCAATTTTAAGCAGATTCTTCCTTAAAACTGATACAATTGCAAAATGTTTGGAATAGAAGAAAAGAACTGCAGCCAAATACGCAGTGTAATAGATTATAACTGGCTCAATAATCAGACGCTGAGTACGTATTATACCACGTGCATCCCAAAAGACTGAAGTCATAACCTCTCCAGCCGCCCTTTTCGTCTTACCACGCCTGAGAACCGGTTCATCATGTGTAGTCCACTAGAATGACTGTCGATTGGACTCCATTGGGAAAAGATGGAGCTATGTTTTTATCACCGACGAAAAAATTCGGCTTTATTCCGATTAGAGAGCACTTAAACACTTCTCAGAATCAGTTATTCGTTGTTTTAGTTGGATTATGAACTTGCAAGGCACCTACTTTCGCCTGCTTTCAGCTTAGCAAATATCTTTTCAACGGTTGATTTCCCTCATGCAGAGCCAAATTCAACAATATTTTCCCCAAAAAATCAATGCTGTGTTAACACACGAAATGCTTTTTGATCCATTGCTTCACAAAAATGCTATATCTCCTTAACTAATAGTTATAACCCAACTAATAGAAATCATATAGATGGTAGTACTTAGTAGTATTGTCTATGTATCAGCCACAGTGAAGCGTGGACGGGTCCTCTAGTTATATATATACATATATACTTGTATAATACTTATAACAACAAAAATAAACGTATATATAAATGCCAATGTTTACGTCCCAAATTCAAATCAAAATATGTAGTTCTAACTTTGAAACCTCTTAATGTGAATCTGTTCAAAACTCTTTTTTAATATTAAATATTTAGCTCATTGTAACCACTAAAGAAGGGAGATAAAAAAGTTCATATGTGAAACACACAAAGTTTTATTCTTTAAGTTGGGTAGAATTAAATCTTTATTCAAAAATTTTGTTACAAACTAAGTTCTAATTCTAATAAATAGAGCAATAACTACCTTTAGGTCTTATCTTTTAATTTAGTAAAAATAATTTCTTCTAAACCTATTTTATGACAACTTTTGTCAAATTCCTCAACAAATTTTGCTTCTAAATTATTTATAAACTAGCTGTTACCCTGTGCGCTTCACTACACCTAAATCGATTAAAACTCTTGAGGGTTTTTACTTTGTGTTTTATTTATTGTTGTAAAACTGTTACTTATTCATAGACCATATTGGTATACAACATTTTTGGTTTTTCCACCTGGCTCGTAAATGAATAAGCACCTTGTTGTTCCCACTCTCGAGCATGCGACGAACAATTGGCCGTAGGAGAACCACGGTTCTTCCAAATTGACGCCGCACACTTGAAACGTTTGCCCTTGCGATTTGTTGATGGTCCTCGCAAGGGTAAGACGTACTGGGAACTGCAAGCGCTTAAATTCAAACGGCATGTCCGTTGGAATCATGGGAATGCGTGGTAAGAGTACAACTTCACCTGCTGCCTTGCCATTTAGTATTGTTGCTTCAATCAAATTTGGCCACAATTTTTTGACTGAAAGTCTTGTGCCATTACACAAAGTCAGTGACTTCAGATTTTGTAGAAGTATAATAGGTGAACCGACTTTCAGGACCAAACGATTCAATGGCAGACCAGGGCATCCAAAGAATTCAAGAATTCAGTTGGATAATTGATTACTTCTTCTTGATTTAAAACGCTATCAATCGATGTATATGTTGTAGCTTCTCCTGGCAGTTTTTCTTGAATGGCAAAATTGATTTCTTTGACGTATACATTTTTCGGTGCCAATATTGCGCGTTCACTTAAATAATCGTTGCGTTGATAGTGTTGAACAATATTCGGAATTACACTTTCAATCAATTCTTCTTTCGATTGCAAAAGTGTACAAAAGTTGTTCGGCAATGTGATCAAACCGGTATCATCGATTGGTATTTTGCCTTCGCCAATGTCCAACAACTGTTTCGAAAACGCCGCTGCGGATCGATTATTTTGCAATTGTACTCGCATGTTGATGGTAAGAGTCAGCCTTTGAACATGTCTCCACAAAACTGACGATTTTAAACATGCGTTTATTTCGTCAGCAAGAGTTGATCGAGGAATGACTAGCAAAGTCAAAAAGTTGTTGCTTTTGGCGTAAATCTTGCATTGTTCTATTGAATGCTTCTAATGACTTTTTGTTAGCCATTGGGTACTCATCCCATAGAACTATTCCAGCTCCTCGCAAAACTTTTGTCATTGCTGAATTCCTCGATATGTTGCACGTTGGTGTTTCAACGACCTTGGTGTTCAACGGTAATTTCAACGCAGAATGTGCTGTTCGGCCCAGTGATCTGCAGTGAATACTTGGCTTATGAATACACTCTCATATTAATAAATCGCCCCCAATATTCACACACACTTGCTCTCACTAAAAATATTATTTTCTCACAATCACATGGTTTGCTTGTATAAAAATGAGTGTGAATATGTCTCACAATTACTTATCGCTCACACTTGGCTTGGCTTGCTTCTCTGTATACAATTGTTTGAGCTATTCGTTGCTTACCATTAGATGAGTTGAAAGGCTCATGAATACATTCATTAATAAGTGGCTCATTGTTTATTCATGAATACATTCACAAATTCCGTGCCTATTCAAAATATATTTTATACCTACGCGGAGGGGTTTTAAAGGGAACGAAACGCGCGATTGTAGTGACTACAAAACTGAAACTTCTTTGTTTATTATCCTTTTATTCAATTATTTTCTTAAGCTTTATCTTACATTCTAGAAATTGGAGAGCTTAGGTAGATGAGTCCCTGAAGTTTATACCTACGCGGAGGGGTTTTAAAAGGAACGAAACCCGTGATTCTAGTTACTTCGTAAAAACTACAAAACTGAAACTTCTTTGTTTCTTATCCTTTTATTTAGTTTTCTTTTAAAATAGCACAATAAATCACATTAAAACATAGTAAAATACATATATTCAAGAAATGTCGGCGGGTTATGTGTCAGGCAAGATGTGTGCTACCTATTTGAAAAGCGATAAAGAGGAATAGATTTTCAAAGGCGAGTACAATTTGGTTTGAAGCTTTGAACAGTACACAGATTTAAGAGCAAGAAAATCGGAAAAGTAAATCTTAGTAAATAAATTATTTGGTAAATATCATCTTGGGAATTAGTAAAAACAATAAATTACATTACTTAGTTTTAAAATTAAAATAAGTTATACGAGGATTTGTTAATATTTAGTTGTTGTTATATTTTTTTTTTAAATCATGACTGATGAAAATAGAATAATTGAGAACATTGATATTGGTACTTATCAATTAACGCAGAAAAGAGGTAAAAGTGCAGTTTGGAGCGTGTTTGCTGAAATAAAACAAAGCGATGGAAGTATATTGGAAGGGTTTGATTACTGCCGAAAATGCAAGCATTTGTTGAAGTTTAATGGCAAGCAAACAAGTAATTTGATGTCTGTTCACAATGGATAATAGAAGATTGCTGCCCTTTTATTGCCGTTGAAAGATCTGGATTTAAAAAATTAGCAGAATTTTTTATTAAAATTTGATCGAAATACGGTGTTAATATACATGATCTTATTCCAAATGCAGCTACTATCTCGCGGAGGACCTATAGAATGGCTGAGAAGAAGAAAAACGAAATTAAATCGTGTTTAAAAAAAGTTGTTGATGAAGGAAATGCTTCTGTAACCACGGATCTATGGACTGACAATTATGTGATCAGAAATTTTTTATGCGCAACTCTTCATTTTTTCGACGGTTCCAATTTGAAAAACATAGTTTTGGGTATCAAGTCTATGGATTTCGAAAAATCAACAGGTATAAATATTCAGAAAAAATTACTGAGCATATTTTCACAGTTTGATATTTATAACCTCGAATCAGTTATATTTGTGACTGATAGAGGAAGTAATATCAAAAGCGCATTACAAAACTACACGAGAATCAATTGTTCCAATCATTTGTTCTCTAACGTAGTAAACGCTGCATTTGAGACTACAAATGATTTAAAAGCTTTAATTAGTTCTTGCAAAGGCCTCGTAAAATATTTCAAAAAATCGAATCTCCAACATGCATTGCAAACATCTTTAAAAAGTCACTGTCCCACACGATGGAACTCTTACCTAGTAATGCTTAAGTACATTTCAGACAATTGGCCGACTATCGACGGTATTTTAACGGAAAATAATCAACAAAGTCGTTTGTTAGATATTAATATAAATATCGTCAACTCTTTAGTAAAATTGTGCCAATACTTCGACACAATTTCTAACAAATTACAGGGATGTAATTTTGTGTCAATATGTTTTGTACTTCCTTCAATTTTTAGATTAAAGACGATATGTGAAGCAGTTCAAACAGACGTTCCAGCAATAGTCAGCTTTAAACGTAGCATATATCGACAGTATATGGCTTGCTAATTTAAACATTTACCACAAAGTGGCACTATTTTTATATCCTCCAGCAAAAGCTATGAGAGATGTTGATATTGAAGCTGTGAAGCATTTCTGCATTGAGGAGATATCAGGCAATATTGAGTTTTACACGTCCGAACAAAATGAGACCCCACAAATTCCATCTTCATCAATTACTTCAACATCAAATACGTCTTCACCTGCAAAGGACCTGAACTTCCTTTTTCCAAATATTTAAAACATGGGCGCGCAGGAATGTATCGAAAGGAAAGTATCTTGCACTTAAAATATCAATACCTTCAAGTAGTGCGGCGTCTGAACGTGTATTTTCCTTGGCAGACAATTTAATAACTGATAAAAGAAATCGACTTGCACCCAAAACCGTAGATAATATAATATTCCTGAATTCTATATTTAAGACTAACTAATATGGCAATAAGACCTTAGAAACTTAAAAAACAAAAATATACAATGATATTGAGAAGTAATTCTGTGCAATACTTCAATCTTAATATATGTATATTTAGAAGCTATACTTATAATACATACATATATACTTGTATCTTTGGAGTTGAATCTTATGTATGTACATAAATCTTAAAGTAAATTTTATGCTTATTATTTTTATTTTTTACCGAAATTATCTGAAGTTTGCTATTAAGTTTTTTGATAATAATTCATGTAATTTTTATACCATTAAACTGACGCGATTTTAATTTTTAATTTTAATTCCATTGAAAGGAACTGAACTATCATTTTATAAAATAAAATGTAATATTACAAGTGATAACATAATAATGTAAGTATGTATGTATAAGTGATTTTTTTAATAATAGAGAAAATTAACACAAAATATGAAAATCCAGTTTTTTATTTCATTATATCTAGTCATTATTAGAACCAGTTACAAAATCCTTGTTGTTATACAATAATATAATAATAACTCTTACTAATTTCGTAATGGATTTCTTAGCCTTTGGTTCATAGCGTTACGGCTCAAGTGGCTTGCGCACAATTGAGCTTTTTCGTATATTCACAAGTGTTTTGTATTCATGAATGTCAGAGAATCAGATATTATTATGGCGCGTATTTGTTTTGGATGAGATGTGAGTGATGCGTCATGAAGTGCGGTGTCCCAATGCATATCATCTTCTAACAAATGCAATCGCTGACATGCTTCACGATACGGCGCACACAACTGACCGTCAACAGTTTTCAAATCATCAAATGATCTTGGTCCGTGCACGTTGACTAATAGCAGACGCAAATAGAAACATTCGGCGTTGTTCGGATGGATGGTGTAAATGCGTCCTATGGCATCGGTTTTACGGACATTTGGATAACCGGCAACACGCTCCCCTTGCTTTCGTCGTTGAAATGTTTTCGATGATGGATTCCAAGTGAAATATTGTGGTATTTCGGAATATAGCAATGTTCTTGCAAATTCATCGTTTTCACACAACTCGAAAAAGGTAGTTAGTGTTGTCCCCGGTGGTCGTGCTGTGCTCTGTTGTACATTGTCTGCAGTGAAATAAAACCATTTTCGAGATGAACTGCCAAATGAAGAACAACGGGATACCGGTCGTGTATTGGGAACGATAAAATGCACCATACCGTATCGTTGCTGCTTACATAACGGCACATTTGGTAATGGTGAATTTCATCGATTCTCTGATAATCAGCCACTCCGAAAACTGCCATATCACTGCCCTTATTTACGTATGTGCAGATGTATTTGATCGATTTGACAGAGTTGCAATATTCTACATTGATGTGCGCTTCGAAAATTTTTGACAACAATAGTGAATACGGCACGACCCAACGATTATCAACATCAACGTCTTGATTCCGAACTTTTATGACCGTTGAATTACCGCCATGTTCAGCGGATCGACGCCAATATAATGGATATCCGTCATTTCCAGTGATTGTATCATCAACTAAAGCTCTAGGATAGCGCTTTGAACACTTATTGTCAATCATGCATGGAGACGTTGGATTAATAGCGCCGCAAGAGCTGTGGATCATGTTTTTTGTTTCAACGTCGAACAATTGTGGGTCGATTGCTTCATCAGGAATTTCCGCTGAGATGACTTTAACAATCTGATCTGGTCGTATTTTGCGAACTAACCAAATCAAGATGTGTGCATGCGGTAATCCTATTTTCTGCCATTCGATCTAGTACATCCAACATCGAACTTCTCCAAAAACACGTAGTTTCACAATTAAATCCATCATTGATTTTTGCTTTTCCCTGAATCACGAGCTGTTAAGTCGTGACGATCAGTTGTTAATTCACCGGGGAACAAATTGCATTTGATGTCATTCCACTTGGGTTTGCACGTGAACGTTATGAACAGGTCAGGTCTGCCGTTATGGCGCACATACGACATCGCATCTTGCGCATATTCGTGCATATGGTGCGGACTGGCTGGCAATATTGTCAGACGTCCAATGCTATTCACATTTGCATCATTCATTACGGCATCTCTCAAATGGATGTACTCTTCAGAACGCAATTTCGTTTGGTTGAATCGAATAAAATTGACACGTTCGGTCTCAATCTTCGCATACGTGTCAACTAAATACTGATGGAAAAGCTTGCGACATTTCAGGATGTAGTTGTCTTCTTGCGGACGAATCATTATTCTGCACGAATAGAAGCTCATCGCACTGAGTTTTTTCGGTGTTTCTTGGCCTATAAATGAACAATACACAAAATATTGCATCGTAAGTAACATTTCTTCTCAGTAGCTGGACTTATCAATTGCATATTGATGTGATAGCCGTCATCACCTCTCCAGAATAATATTGGATACTGTAATGCATCATAACTACGGTGTAGCTCGGAAACACGCTGAAGTTGTTCGTTTCTACGGTGCAGTACAATATCTCGCGATTCAAACTGTTCGCCAACAATGACGATTGCCACCTCATCGATTGTTGGTGCGTTGAATCGTCTGGCATGCTGCCCCATCGGAATTTGTCTGCTCTGATGACGATTCGATGGTTATCAGACGGCAAGCGGTCCTATGCGATTTTGAACAATCGAATCAATTCATTGTGTTCATGGAGAAATCTTTGCAAATTTAGTACGATTTCTCGCCTTGTACCGGTCGCCATTTTGCATCGTTGATTTAGTTGGTCAGTTTCATTACCGATGAAATATATTTGCAAAAATTGATAGTCGGCATCGGCAAATGGTATGAGCAAGCCCGCTCGATGCTATATTTGTCCCTGAATCTGTAGAATAAAAATGTCAAATGTTTCACTGGAAATTCCATGCAAAGTAATCACCTTGAACGTCGGCATAAATGGATCTCTAATGATCTTTGTGGCACCAAAAGAAGTCATTTGAAAGCATGAATTGTATG